>PVKE010000488.1:0-141646 GCA_004027555.1 Craseonycteris thonglongyai | reverse complement strand
TAAGAAACTTGCCAATAGTCTTGGACGATATAGGTGAGGTTCCCCCCTCCACCCCTTTACTCTCAGGGGGCTCTTACACCTATGCCTCATCTGAGGGGAGTCATGAGCTCTCCTCCACGAGAGGTCATTGTAGTCTGCCCATGTGTACCTGGGTGAGGTAGCACTCACCCAGGCAGATCTGTCTGGAAAGGGTAGAGGTGATCCTCTGGAAGGTCCTCCCATAGATGGAAACCTGGACATGGCCAGTCTGAACCAGACCCTATGGGAGGGGACTTAGAGGCCACCAAGTTTATCAATGAGGAGAATCTGGGTTTCCAAAGCCAGGTAACATAGTGACAACCTTGCAGGGACAGATAACTCACTAGCGCTGCCAATGTTCCATGGAGGACTACTATATAATATCAGGATCAACACATTAGAGTTGCCTTATTTGCATACATGTAATATCAAGATGGACATATTAGGGTTGCTTGATTTGCATATAGGTAAAGTCTATAACTTTATAGCCTGACAGGTGGAGGTAGTGGCACCAGCATGTATACTCGTCAGACTAGAAGGGTTTACGCTGTGTTGGCACTTTTCTGGTGTTTTTGTCTGTCTGGGAACTCTGTATCCCATCCTTACTCCAACCCCCTGTGCTAGGCTAGGTGGCTTCTGGCAAGAGAGGGCATCCAGAGCTTCAGCCTATACCCATGTGGCCCACTGCAATCCTCATGGAAAGGTTGGGGGTACTATGGCCTCCCCCCGTCCCAAAAGAATGTGTGTGTGCCAATGTGGTGGGGTCCCTTAATAGGAAGGTTTGGTATAATCAAATCAGATAGTTGTATATCCGATAACATTTTGATTTGTTCAATAATTGTATGATAAGTAGCTGTCATTTGGAAAGCCTACCTCTGGCGGGTTACCACTGATTACAACAAAGCATGGGACAGACATAATATGATTCACTGAAAGTTTTAGACCTCCCCCAAACCTGAGCTCCTGCCCCCGCTCCCCCCACCCAAAAAAATAAATTGACAGAGAAGTGAGGCTAAAGTACATGTACGAATGGACACTCTGATTCTTGGTTTCTTTCTCCTTTCTGCTTTCTCTCAGTCCTTAACCTAACTCTATTTCCTGGCTTTCCAAGGTTAGAAAACCTAAGAGTCTAAAGTCATTAGCCAAAGTTTTTCTTGTGCATCAAAAATGATAAACTCATAGCAAAGCGAAGGAAGGAAGGGAGAGAGGAAGGAAGGAAGGAGAGGAAGAAAAGGAGGGAGGGAGGAAGAGAGGAAGGGAGGAAGAAAAGAAAAAGGTAGAAAGTTGAGGGACTTTCTGAAAAAAATTAGAAATTAATTCTAAAAGTTGGTCGCCCAACTATATTGAATTCTGTTGGTTTTTTATGCTGTTTGGCATTTATTTTCCATTTACCTTTGATTTATTGATAAGGAAGCAAACCTCAGGCATTGTAAGTGCCAGAAGGGAAGGATATTCCAGCCACAGTTGTGGATAAGCCCCTTGGACGTGCAGACACATATCTCAAGTTTGGTTCAGTGAAAACAGATTGGGGATTTTCATCACCTAAGTCCCCAGTGTTAGGGGCTGTCAGCTCTGGTCATCTATCTTGTTGATTATCCAGGAGCTTTGTTTCTCTGCCTACTGCCCAACTTAGTTCAAAGTCATAATATCAGTTGGGGGAACAAGGAAGCCCAGGAAAGGGGGCTTTTGAGGGAAAGAGCAGAAACACGCTTTCCTGCACAATGGAATCTGAACACTTACTCCTTATTCCTAGAGGAGAGCCACTCCTGTCTCTTTCTCTGTGATCAGGTGAGCTACCTGAAGGTATCAGTCTATGCAATTAGTGACCCATATAACCAGTGGTCTCAATATCCCACTTGAATACAGCTCTAGACCAAGCTTGTCCAAACCTGTAATTGGGATTAAGGGGGTCAACGTGTTCTTCTAAGTGTTTTATCACTTTGGTGTTTTTTTCTCATTGTGGTAGTTTAAAATCTTTATTTTAGGAAGAGTGGAGGATTTATTAAGCACATGGGCTTTCTAAATCAGGAGAGCCAGGTTCAAATCTATAACTAAGTAGTCACAGTAACCTTGGACAAGTAGCTTAGCTTTGGAAGCCTCGGTTAACTCATCTGTTAGCTGGGGAGTAATATCTGCCTCTCTGTGTTGTTGTAGGCACTAAATGTGATAATGCCCCAAGGTGTTTAGTGCAGTGTTTGACCTGGAGCAGTGGCAGTGACGACACTGAGGCCCAGAACCAGGAGGAGAGAGCTCAGACTGTGTCAAGGAGAGTCGGGGGTTTGGAATCCAAGAATTTGGGGAAGTGAGATAAGAAAAGGGACAGGTAAGTCTATGTGAATCTGTCTGTCAGGGACAAAGGGCGCGCCTTTGTTCTAGGGGCTCTGCAGACCACACCCTTTGGGTCAAGTCCAGCCTGCCATCTGTAAATAAAGTTATATTGGAGCACAACCACACGTGTGTATTTCCCTACTGTCTACGGCCACTTTCAAGCTACAATGGCAGAGTTGAGTCATTGTAACTCAGTATTGCCTGCAGAGCCTAGATATTTACTATCTGGTCCTTTTAGAAAAAGATTGCCAATTTCTACCCCACTGGGCAGCAACGGGGGCTTTTATTCAGGAAGAGGGGACCCAGGAGAGGACACTGAATGACGAAGAGGATAAAAGTGCAAGCTGAGCTGTACTGCACTGCCCACCAACACTCCATATACATGACAAACCTCACAGACACACACACCATCCCTCACACACACTACACATGGCATAGCGCCTACGTCCTGCATGCCTTCACAGGCAGTCCTATACATCTCAGGTATCTCCACACACACCCCCATGTCCCATCTCTCACACACGCGCTACTCACCGAACACCCCCTGCACGCTCATACAGACATTCTCCGGGTGCCATCTATATCCCCACCTACACACCTCCCCCCCACACTTTTTCCCTCCTCACCCTAGGAGACGACAAGGATTTGTTCAGTTCTCCTCCTTTGTGAAAAGTAAATGTAATAGAACATAGAACAACTTTAGCTCCTAGCAGGTGATGCCATGCAATGTAACACATGTGATGAGAAGGCAGTTGCTAGTTAGCTTTTGCTATGTAACAAAGTACCCCGAAACTCAATGGCTTCGAAACAACAAATATCACTTTGCAGTTTCTTTAGGTCAAGAATCTGTACATGGCTTAGCGAGCTGCTTCCAATGCTGAGGTTTCTGACAGGACTGTGACTAATGTATGGGCTGCAGCCTCATCTGAAGCTTGACTGGAGAAGGACCACGCACTAATGGGGCTGTGGTCAGGACTTGGTTCCTTGTACCAAGGGCCTCGCTTCCCTGCTGGTTCCAGCAATTTTGTGCCATGCTGGCCTCTCCCCACGCAGCTCAGACCATGGCATCTGGCTTCCCACAGAGCAAACAAGAGAGTGAGAGGAAGCACCCACAATGGAACCCTACAGTCTTTTTGTAATTAAATTTTGAAAGGGCCATCTTCTCACCTTAGGTCACATTCTATTCATTAGAAATCAATCACTAGCTCCAGGATATTCCCAAGGGGAGGGGACTGTCAAGGGTATGAAGGCTAGGGGCTGGGGATCACTGGATGCCATGTTAGAGGTTGCTGACCACAGCAGTGCACAGTGGGAAGAGGAGCAGAAACACGCTCTGGGATAAAACTACCACCCATCCTCACTGTTATCCACAGATTCCGTTTCTGTGAATTTGCCTGCTTGCTAAAATTTATTTGTAACTCCAAAATCAATACTCTTGGCACTTTCACGGTCATTTATGGACAAGTGCAAAGCAGTGAAAAATGTGAGTCACCCAATACATGCATTTGAAGCTGATCTGGGACAATAAGAGGAACCTAACCTATATTTCCTCCAGGAGTAGGCTAACCAGACGTCCCTTTTTAAATATATTTTTATTTATCTATTTATTTTTGACAAGGAGAGAGAGAGAGAAAGAGAGAGAGAGACACACACACAGAGAGAGAATTGAACTGGGGGCACTCCCCAGTTCAGCATATGGTTCCACACGGGCCGGGATTCGATCCTCGGTCCCCAGCGCTGCAAAGTGAGCGCTTAACCCACTGAGCCATCCTGGCTTCCCCAGACGTCCCATTTTAAATGGGACAGAAAATAATGGCACTGTCCTGTTTCAACCAGTATGTCTGTTCAGCCTCCTGACACCTTGAATTTAGCCGGTTGAGACTAGGCTGACCATACATACCATTTGAAATGGTAAAGTACCGTTGTTTTCTGTCCCATTTAAAACAGGATGTCTGGTCTGCCTAGCAATGGGTCAGTATTCACTAATTTGGTGTTTGTGGAGATTTAATAGAATATAACTACCATGAATAGCAAGATTCCATTATACTTGAGTTTGAAAGCCAACTCTACCACTGGCCTAGCTACGCCCATCTGGGACAGCTTTTTAACCATTCTGTGTTATTTTCATTAAGAGTAAAATAGGAGTAACAATAGGATATACAACGGAAGGGTTTGGGGAGTATAAACTGTCGCATTCCTGGAATAGCAGATGGCACACAGTAGATCTTAATAAATAGGAGATATTATAATTCCTACTGTCTAGCCCAGTTTCATCCCAATTGTACCAAGTTTTCTGGAGACTTCCTTTCTTCTATTCTGGAACAGTGCTGGGCACTGAGTAGGCAATCGTTGACTACATATTGAATGAAATAAGGATTCTCCGACTCTGTTCAGCAGAAGACCTAGAACTGGAGAAGAGTGAGGACTTCTATGTCACTCAGGGTTTGATATCGTAGTTGTGGTTGGTGGGGGTGGGAATGTGTGAAGTATTATGAAAACTCTCCCACCAGAAACCACATGAAGACACTAAATCCATAGCATCGACAGACTGTTGACTCATTTTCCCCCAGAACCCAGAGAATGCCTGGCAGATGGAAATGTACCTACGGTGCAGCAGCCGTGGTATTTTCCGCACGTCACCAGGCATGAGGCCAGAAGTAGATTTGCTCAGAGTACATAATAGGATCAATCATCTGTAAATAAGTCGCCTATGTGGTGTTGGAGATGATTTTTCATCTCTAAATGCCAAGTCATCAGCATAGGAGCTGGGGTGTAAAATCTCTATGGCCTCTGGCTTTGGGATCTGACCTTGCTTTTGTAAGTTGCTCACAAGCCAAGGGCTCTGCCTTCCTTCAAAATGGAGAGCACTTGGGAGCTCTTCAAAACAGACTGTCTTGGGGAGGAGATAGATGGATTTCAAGGGCTCCCATTATTGGCACTCTGTTGGGAAGGCAGAAAAGTTATGCAGGAGGGTTATTATGGCCACAGCCCAAGGGGGTTGTGCATGATGCCCTGTTTTTGAGAGTATCCTGATGAAGCTCTGTGACAAAGACCAACTAATCTGAGACTTAGTTGCCCTCTTCAGTGAAGCAAGAATGGTAAATAGTACCTACATTCCAACGTACAATATATATGGAGACTCATCCACTTGAAGAAGAAAGTAACTTAAATTTGTTCCCAGTAGAGTCATGTTGCCACCTACCCTTTCTTCCCTGGGTTTAGTAATAGCTATTAGCAACAGCTAACTTTTATTGAGCCCTTAAGTCCTAGGCATTATGGTATCTACTCCTCCAAACCCAATTATTATTCCTATTGTACAGATGAAGAAACTGAGGCACAGAGACATGAAGTAACTTCACAAAATCACACAGCTAATAAGTTACAGAACTGGGATTTACCCTCAAATCATTTGACTCCAGAGCTTGAACGAATGTCTTGAACCACCTCTAAAAGATATTTGTATTTTTTAAAAGATAATATTAATATTTTGACCTAAATACACAGTAGAAATTTCAAGTGAGAAAAACATTTGGAGAAGACATGTTCTGCATTGAGCCTCATGCATGATGATCTTACTTCCATTTGAGAGGTGACTACTTAAAACAGTGATTGGAAAATTAGTCTTACTCATCATTTCTCCCTCCTCAGACACCACTCTTAGATTCCTTAATCTTAAATAAGGAACTGTGATCAACTTGGTATGTTTGCAGACTTTAGAATCTCCCAAACTCCATGGTCACCTCCACTTCTGTTTCATTTCTTAATAAAGCACCATGTATCCCACACCTACTCAGTACCAGGGACTGGACTTAGTACCTGAAAGGCTTGTTTGCTTCTCCTCATTGAAACTCATGAACTAGCTACCTAAACTCCCATTTTACAGATAAAAAAATGATGTCAGAGCAGTCGTGTGGCCTCTCAAGATAGACACCCAGGGGATGCCCAGAGAGTTCAGCAGGTTGAGCACTTGCCTTGCAGTTGCCTGGTTGAGGGTCGAGTCCCAGCCTGGCCTGTGTGACCCATATGCTGAACTGGGGCAATGCTTCCCACGTGAGAGGCCCCCAGTTCAGTCTCCCTGGGGTGTGTGTCCCATGTGGGAGGCCCCCTGTGTGGTTCCCTTCCTGGGCTGCCCCACATCCACCTGTGAAATGACACTATGTCAAAACTAATGATGCGTAGCTGTGGAGACGGCACTAGGCCCTCCCCCTTCTTTTTCTCTCTGTCAAACAGGAACATAAATTTTAAAAGAAATAAAGAAATGAAAAAGATAGACAACCAGTGGTAATAGGTAGATCCAGGGTTCTTGCCCAGGGCTACCTAACTCAAAGCCAGACCCCTCACTTCACCACACTGTGACCCCAGAAAGCTTCCTTGATGCTACAGACCTGCTCCTTTGAGCCCAATGGTTTCATTATTCTGGCTGCTACCAGGTGGCAGCTGAAACTGCCAGACTGGATAAAAGGCTGTTGAGCTGGGCAGGAGATGGTTGTGCCACATAAACGTCTCTTTGGAGACAGAGAAAAGATGTGACCCAGAACATCAGCTCACACATACTCGGGGTATAATGTGACTCGAGTTGTAAGTTAACTGTTATCACACTGAGAAGAGGTAGAACTGGAAAGGCTTATGCGCCGGGATTCCTACCTTGGATGTCTACCATTGTATTGAAGAATGTTCTTATTCCACCACAAAAAGGCCAACATTGTCAACAAGAACTTGCTGTCACCCATTCAACGTCAACAGGAGTCCTCAATCTGGGCTGCAGTAAAAGAAGAAACTTTATTCAGGTAGAGTTTACAAACTGGGGGAACTCAACCCTCTGATGAAAACCAAAAGTGTGCTCCCTTGAGACAAAGGAGAGACTACTTTTTATAAAGTTGCCCACTGTGGCCCCTGACTGGTCCGTGGCAATGTAGCAAAACAGATCCAAACGCTTAAAAACATGTAGAGACTTGTATCCAACCATTCTGTTTCAAGGATTGTATCTTAGGGAAATAATCAGAGATATGCACAAATGAGTGTACTGCACCATTGTTTTTTCAAGAAAAACATAGAAACAATCTACATGTGTAATAACAGGGAATACACTAATCTTTTGTGATCAACTAGGCATGTGCTTCAAAGCTCATGACTTTTTCTCTCAATTCTACTCCAGTGCATCCACTCCAGCAGATAACACTCATCCATCCAAGCACACCAGGTGAAAATCTGGGAGTGTTCCTGGAAGCCTCTCTCTCCTTGCCTCCCCTATTCATCATCCCCAAGTCCCATCACATACAATTCTCAAATGCATCTACTTCTCTGTGTTCAGAACCCTAATCCAAACCTTCTCTCCTGAATACTCCTGGGCCCCCCATCTCAACCCAGAGTCCCCATTTCTAGCCCCTAACCTCCCCACTGTGGCCAGAGTTCTCTATCTAGGGTCCAGAGCAGTCTCCATAGTTGTACATCATTAGTTGTGACATGGTTTCATTCCACACAGGTGGGTGTGGGGCCACATGGGGCAGGAACTAAACCAGGGGCTTCCTAGATGGGAGGCAGGAACCTTCACCACTGAGCCCTCCCTGCTGTTACCAGTTGTGCAGCAGTTCAGCATATGAGTTTGCACAGGCTGGGGCCAGGAATCAAACCCTGGAACTTGCGATTATGAGACAAGCGCTCAATTGCTGAGCTATTCCGGCATCCCCCAGAGTTCTCCTTTTAAAAGGAGATCTGATTAGGTTCCCTCCTTGCTTTCCTCTCAAAGCCTTCTGTTGTACTTGTGAAAACACAATCCCATCACATGCTCAGCTGTAAGACCCCATAGCAGGGGCCCGCAAACATTTCCACAGAGGGCCAGTAAAGGGAGCTAGTAAATGTTCTTTAAAGAAAGAAAGTGAATATTTTAGGGTTTGAGGGCCATATAGCCTCTGTAGCAACTACCATTTCTAACATCCCAGTGTGAAAACAACTATAAACATTACACAAATAAATAGGTACAACTCTGTTACAATTACTCTTTATTTTAAAAGCAGATGGTGTGCAGGATTGGGCCCATGAACTGTAGTGTGCCTACACTTGCCCCACAGGATCCAGCCCCCATTTCCCCATCCTCTCCCCATCAGGACCTCAGGCAAGCCATTCCCTCCATGAGAAATTGCCCCACTCCCTCTGTTCCCTGTCAGCCCCCAACCCCAGGCCCTTGACCCATGTACGCCCCCGTGTTCTGAACAATGATTTTTCACCATTCTGAGATCAGTTTCAGGGTTTTTTCCCTGCTAGGTGCACTTCCTGATGGACTCAGACTAGTCTCAGATCCTCATTCTCTCAAAAGACTCAGGACTTGTCTTTGTTGAGTTTATCAAATTTGAGATTAAATACTTTTTAGTGCAGTTGTGTATTTATACATCACTCCTGCTAGACCCAAAGTTTCATGAGATAAAAAATTATGCACATTATTATTCACAACTGTATTCTCAATCCCTCGTGAGATGCCTGATACACACAAATGCATTAAAAAATTTGTGGAAATGCTGACTGAATAAATGATTACATACTATCATAGGAAAGAATATGCATTGATATATACTGAAAGGTTAGTAGTTAAGTGCAAGGGAGCCTTTTATTTTCTTCTTATACATTCCTCTATTTCTCAAAATTTTCACAAAGAGTATATATTACTAGGATACTCAGAAAAATAATCAAAGTCAAAAGAAAAAGAAAGAATGAGAGAGAGGGGAATAGGACAGAAAGAGAGAGGAAGGGAAAGAGGCATTGAGAAAGAGACTGTTCCTGACTGTGAAAAACCTGTAAAACTAGCCCATTTCATGTACACTTCACTTGGGACCATAATCTTTCCTCTGCCTAAGAACCCCCAGGACTTTCTTTCGCATTGCCTTTATTTGGCCATTCCTCATGTCCTACAGGGACTCCACCAGGCCCAGAAGTACCTCTGTACCAGGAAGTTGAGCTACCACTTCCAAAAAAGGGCTATACAGATGAACAGTAGCGTACAGATACCCACAGAGTCTAACTAGACTTCCCGGGCCTTCCAACTCCAAGTTTAGGAAGAGAAGGGGTTAAGAGATCAATGGCTGACATGTGAGATTATAGGCACCAGTGGTTTTGCAATACAGACACTGTCCGTGCAGATGGGAAGTACGCGTATGACAGAAAACTTCTTTATTTCACTCAACAGAGGCTCAGCTTCAAACATCTGGTCATTTCTATGCCAGGCTGGTCTCCAAGTAGTACTCAGGGGCAACAGGCCACATGGCCACCATGTTCCCACTCATTCATCTGGTAATTCCCTCTACTTCCAGAGGAAGCCAATGAAGATGAGACTAATTATTATCTCTAAATACAGATGGCATTTTGGTCATCCTTTAAAAGAATCTGGGTATATGGAATAAAGAGGGGGCTAATCACTGACAAAAATGTGTGGATTATGTAAAGGATTGTGGAGCTCCAAAGAAGTAAAAGGTTTATTCTGTCCTTGATTCAGAAAGTTTTCAGACTAGTTGGATGTTTAAAAAATCACATAGAAAGACAACAATACAAAGTAAAATAAATAGCAGCCCTAATTGTCAAATGAGAGTGACAGTAAATGACATTCAGGTCACACTACCCCTAGCTCTCACTAAGTCAAAGCCATTGCTACATATTTTTAAGTTGCATGGTATATCAGAGGATCATTAGTCCCAAGTAACAGAAAATGTCAACTCAAAAGGATTTAAGTAATAAAGCAAATATCACTACATGTGTGAGGATTTCCAGAGGTAGGGCAGGAACTGGTTGTTAAGCAACTCACAAAGATAGCCAGATTCTTCCTTTTGTCCATCTCTTCACTCCGCCATCAGCGATTGCTTCAGGGGAAGCTGGGATGGCTCAGCGGGTTAAGTGTTCACATTGCAGCCCCGGGGACAGAGGATTGAATCCTGGCCCTGGCCCGTGGGGACCCATATGCTGAACTGGGGTGTAATTCCCATGTGGGAGACCCCCAGTTCAGTTCCCACAGGGGAGTGCTTCCCTTGTGAGAGGCCCCCAGTTTGGCTCCTGCCTTGCACATCCCCATGCCCATCTGTGTGGAATGAAACCATGTTAAAAACTGATGACGTATAACTATGGAGTCTTCTCTGGGCCCTCCCCCTTCTCTTTGTCTCTGTCACTCTCTCTGTCTCTCTCTGTCAAAAACAATAAAAAAAATCTTAAAATAAAAAGATTGCTTCAACACTATAGTTGGAATTAAAATGGCTACAGCAATTACAGACGTGACATCGAGACATGGCAATCTGGTATTTTGTCTGTTTGTTTGTTTTTATTTACTGTTAGAAATGAGAAAACTTTCCTTGGAAAACCTCCAAGAGATCCCTCTAATGTACCATTGGATAGAGTTGGGTCAAGTGCCCCATGAAATACCACACTTTTCCATGTCTTAGATGATATGGTACTTTAGTCTAAAATAGTTAGACCAAAAATTGGGGATTGTCTTATACACAGGAGTAGCCCATGTGTTGATTTATTAATGTTGAGTTAGGAAAGTAGGGGTCATCTTATATATAGGGGCATCTTATACATGGGAAAAGTATGGTAATCCCTGGAAAATGGACAGAGATGACCCTGAGACCAATGAGACCCACCCCTGGAGCTGGTTCAGCTTCTCCTGAGCATGTGGTGACATTGGGAATGGTTTTTGTTAGGAAGAAGGGAAATGAATGCTAAGCAGGGTACCAATAACATCTAGCACTCATGGTTAATTCTAAAGGTAAGAAACATTTTACACTTGCAGAACCTGACCTTGCAATTACTTCTCCAGCTTCATCTTTCAGTGCTTTACCCCCATATCCATCTCTCTCTGTCTCTCCTGACTTCCCCCACTCCTCCCTCCCTCTCCTGCACACACTCTAGTCAACTCCAATTCTCTTAATTCTTCAAAAACAATGTGCTTTCTCATACCACTCTGGACTTCTTTCTTTTTGGCAACTCTAGGTTAAATCATACATCTCTGTTTGCGTAGAGCAGTCCTGGTTTATACCTGCTAAAAGTGACCCTGTCATTCTCAAAAGCATTTCAATTTGAATAAGAGCATAAAAAGTATCAAAAAGAGAAGAATATGGGGTTGGGGGATTGGGCATGCTCCAACCACCATTCATGCAGAGCCCCTTTGCAAAGACTGGTTCTAGTGTTTTCAGGAAATCTCTGTCCAATTATTAGCTGACTATTAAGCTAACTAAGCAGTGACTTCAGTGGCCACACCCATTAAAAAATACAGACTTTACAGAAATTGTTCAGACACTGGACTAACTAGAGAAAGAATCTAAATCAGTTATTTTAAATGTGTTCAAAGAAATATACTATACCATCTCTAAAAAAATAAAGAAAATTATGAGAACAGTGTCTTGTCAAACAGAGAATATCAATAAAGACACAGAAATTTTACTCAAATATGCTGTTGAGCCCCTCTAGGGAGTTTTCACTTTAGTTATTAGACTTTTTAATTTCAGAATTTCTCAGTTTTTTTCCTCAAATATTTATTTTATTGTTTGAGAGGAGGGAACGAGAGAGAGAGAGAGAGAGAGAGAGAGAGAGAGAGAGAGAGAGAGAGAGAGAGAGAAAGAGGGGAGGGCCCAAAGCAGTCTCCACGGTTGTACATCCTTAGTTGTGACATGGTTTCATTCCACACAGGTGATGTGGGGCCACGTGGGCTGGGAACCAACTTGGGGCCTCCCGCATGGGAGTCAAGAACCTTCACTGCTGAGCCATCCTGATGGTTACCAGTTGCACCATAGTTCATCATATGGATTTGTATGGGCTGGGGCTTGGAATCGAACCTTGGACCTCATGATTACAAGGCAAGAGCTCAACTGCTGAGCTATCCCAGCATCCCCTGCTAGCATCTCTTAAGCAAGGCTGGTCTGTGGAAAAAAGCTCCTTTTCAGATTTATCTTTCCTCTAAATCTGGAAAAGAATCTCCCTCTTGCTACAACCTGCTGCCAGGGCTATAGGCAGGATGTGGAAAACCCAGGGTCCATCAGCTGATAAAATATTTCCATCTGTCTCCACACAGGGTCTTCTGTAGAGAGACCGAATTCACCTCTTGGCTCTATTCTCCACCACAAGCCACAAAAGCAAAGGCAACCCCACCCGTGAGCTGTTTCACACCCAGGCTCACCATCTACCACGCAAAGGGGGAGAATAAGAAACATGGTTGTAGAAGCTTCTATCCCCAAATATGGTCACTTAGCTGCTTTTTGGATCCACTCACTTTTTCCGCCCTACCTAGGTTCTACCTCAGATTTGTTTTCCGAGTGGCAGCTTGTGTTTATTCTACTGGGCTTTTGGAGAACTTAGGAAAAGGAAAAATCAACATAGTGTAGTTATGCACATGGAAAACCATATGCTTCATAAAACTGCGTATGTGCTGTGGTTAAGTTGTAACAGAAGATATGCAAAAATAACACTTGCCAACTTCCCAATCTACCTAGACTTGAAAATGCAAAAAAACCCTATATGTTCATATGCAAGAACTACAGTAGGCCTTCACTTTCATGGACTGTTAAAGCTGAAAGAGTTCTTTCCAGGATTGCAAATCCAAATTGCTATGGAGGGCAGTTAGGTGATATGAATGAGTGAAGTGGCCCCCACTGGTCCACTGGGGAAATGAGAGTAGGGTCCTTGCCTCAATCATTGATACACAGAAACATAAAGAAAGCTAGAAGTACAGATTCTTTATGAATTCTCTTTATTTTTTTCAATGTCAGTGGGTCATTCAGATTTATTTTAAAATATTGAGAAGCCCAAACTGTACATATCTACAATAAATTTGATCTGCATATGCTCAGTCTGATACCTCTGTTCTGGAAAGATTCCATAATTAGTTAGATGTCAAGAAAGAAACTTTCTCAAAGTCACACTGATTGTGAATACCAGATGCAATACCAGGGCTCAGCCCTCCTGCCCGCCTGCTATTCTTTCTCCTCATCCTGGTATCAGGTAACCTGCTTTAACAGGGAAGGTTTCCTACACTGGTATTCAGATAATCCATTTTTTAGTTAACACTCAAGATGTGTTCTCCATCGTTCTCTGCTACTCTGTGTCTCAGGAGGCTGACCTACGAGGTGTATCCAGACATGTGATGAATGTTTAATAAAAAAAAATTATTAAGTAAAAGACACATTGCCATGAATGCCCCTCAAAATACTCCCCCTCACTTTAAACACCCTTATCCCATCATTCTTGCCACTTTCTGAAGCAGTTCTGGAAATCCTCTTTCCTGAGTGTCTGGAGTTGTGCTGTCGTGGCTGCCTCAATGTCCTGAGTTGATTCAAAATGTTTGCCTGTCATGGTCATTTTGACTTTGGGGAAGACCCAGAAGTCACATGGTGGCAGATCTGGTGAATAAGGTAGATGAGGACACACTGCAATGTTTTTCTTTGACAGAAATGGCCATACCAGAAGCCATGTGGGACACAGAGCATTGTCATGGTGGAGGATGAAACCATCTGCCCATTTCTTAGGCTGTTTTCTACACATACCATTTTTTAAATGCTCTACTAAGCCCTTACAAGTATGGCGTGTCCTCATCCGAGGGGGAGCATTTTGAGGGGGGTTAATGGTGATAGTCTTTTACTACTGTAATAAATTCTTTTTATTTAAACATTCTTCGTATTTATTTGATCACATCATATATTGATTGAACTAGGTCAGTGGTCTCCCTTGTCCTCTGGCTTTCAGGCACCTTGAGTCGATGGGAGGCCCCACCAGGGGCTCAGAGGGAAGGTAGGAGGAATTGATGTTTTTCCCTCCGCTAAGGGCTCCTGTCAGGCATGGGGCTTATTTCTCTGGGTTGCAGTAACTACACCCTCCCCTTACCCCTTCAGGCTTAGGGGTGGTACCATTGTTGTTAGGTTCAGGTGCTGCTTAAACTGTACCTTGTTCAATTCCTCCAAACTCTGTCCATACATTTCTAAGTCCTTTCTTAAAATCTCTTTGATTACCAGTTGAAGTAGGGTGACCAACCATCCTGGTTTGCCTGAGACTCTGTATATTATTGGCACTGAAAGTCTTGTGTCCTGGACAGCCCTTGAGCCCTGAGCAAAGAGACACAGTTTGTCAGCCTACGTAGGAGTTCTATTTGTACATCTCTTTAATGTCTTTGGCTTCTTTTATCATCCCATTCATTCTCTCCTATCTCTCATAACTTCAAATATTCTTATGTTATAGCCTCTGACAGATACTTCCATTATATATGAATCTTGGGAGTGCTAATTATTTATTTGCTACACCTACGGAGTCTCCCTCATGGTGCTTAATTTCCTTATATGAGGGCTTTGTGCCTTGAGTTGTAAAAATGGCCTTCAAAACAGTTTTAGAGTTGCTTCTCTTGTAGCGTAAAGGTTCAATGGACCCGAGCAGTTGGCACTATCTGATATCATACCCACAGGTAGAACAGACCTGGGGCTTTGGTTTCTTGGGTATAACTTTTTTTTTCCTTTTTATACATCAGGGCTCTAGACAGGTGGTTAGATTTCTTGCTTCTTTCCTAGATTCCAATTTGGAGTTATTACAGTTGCCATTTCATGGACAATGCAACTTGTCAAAGCTCAGTTCTAGGTTGTCTGCCTGACAAAGGCTTTAGGCTATATCATCTACACCATAGTGGGTGTCAAACCTCCAAATTCCAGCTCTTTTTTTTTTCTTTTTTAATATTTTATTTATTTATTTTGTAAATATATGTATATTTTTTTATTTATTTTGACAGAGAGAGAGACACACACACAGAGACAGAGACAGAGAGAGAACCGAACTGGGGGAGCTCCCAGTTCAGTATATGGGTCCGCATGGGCCGGGGTCGGGATTCGATCCTCGGTCCCCGGCACTGCAAAGTGAGCGCTCAACCCACTGAGCCATCCCGGCCTCCCCAACTTCCAGCTCTTAGGGCCAATATCTGGGCCATAAATTTTGCTGAAATGTCCGCTCTCCATTATTGTCCTTGGTTTTATTTCTTTCTTCACTTCCTGTTCCTGGGTATTTTCATACCAAAGTATTTTATAAAATTTCATTTCTATTTTTTATCCAGCACCCCCACCTCCCATGAATTTACTCTGCTCTACTGTCAGAACCAAAGATCCCTTTGAAACACTGAAGTTCATACCCAACATAAACTGGTTCTGCTTTTGCGCTTGCATTGTTGGTAACAGAATTCAGCTGACAAATTGAAGCCAAAGAGACAGCAAGTCTGAAGGGGCTAGACTTGGATACCTAGCCAAGTGTGAGTCACTTCTGATGCTAATCTAGTCTCATTAAGGTGACTGGCACCATGAGGCAAGGTGGAAATGAAAGATTCATTGCCCATTCAATATTACCTAATTTGTATGTACAAGTGTTGACAAAAGAGAAGTCTTGCTGTCTACTTTATGAGTAATTGTAAATTAATATGCAACCCTGCACCCTTTCGAGTGAGAAAAGAATAACTTAGATTTGCCAACTGCTCAACAACATGGCCAGGTTTCAACTGCAGATGTCACCCATTCTGTTTCTTACTGTTGGAAATTCAGAAGGATAGAGAGACTTCCTAAAAGAAGCATCTTTGAATAATATTATAGAATCTGCAATCTAAAAATCTTAAACAATGAAGGTTAAAAGAAACATTAAAAATTATTTTCTCATTTAACAGATGAGGGAGACCCAACTTCTATTTCTGGTTTAGACATTTCCTCATACCCTTTGACCTTCAGATATGGCTTCTATAGCATAGCCCAATACAGTCATTTTGCGCCCGCAGTTATATTCTCGTTATGTGGCTTGCCAGATTTTATTTTTCACTTGAGACATGTGTTAAACAGATCTTTGGATGTTCAGTGCCTACACTGATCAAGCGGGCAGGACTAGAATGCAACACTCATCAGCATGATTTACAGCCCTGCGATGGCAGCTTGTTCTTCATTGCTTAATCCATTGGGCCCTGGGGTTTCCTGAGGGCTCAATTAGAAAGAAAATGCTCAGGGATTTGACACATAGCAAATGTCAATTTGAACTTTGTTTAGATGGTTCTCCCTACACATAGGCTGTCAGCACAAGGACCAGGCCCCCAGAGCACAAAGCAGCTGCTTCCAGCGCTCTCCAGCCAGGATCCTCTCTAGGAGCATTCAGCTCAAGGCAAGAGCTAGAAATGGGAGGCCCTCTCTCTGAATCTCATTTCTTCATTCAGTAACAGGGGCAAAGGCCAGTGGGAGAGGATCCCAGAGGAGGAATGAGTATAGGTGCAAAGCACAAAGGAAAAGCATTATTGTAAATGGAGAAGGGGGAAATGGTCATGATAAAACTAGTAAGTATTGTGAATGGTCTTTGCATTCATAAGCTTATTTTATTATTACCAAAAAAAAAAAAAAAAAAAAAAATTTAAGTTAAAGACCACTATCACTCCCATTTTACAGATGAGAAACTGAGGTACAAAGCAGTTAAGTAGGAGGTGACACAGCTGGTAAGTGGCAGGACCAGAATTTGATTCAGGCATTCTGACTCTTAGGTTCCAGTCTTTAATTATTTTTTAAAAATTTTAAATTTTTTATTGCTAAATTTATTGGGTTGACATTGATTGATATCAAGTACATTGTTTCCAGGTGTACAATTCTACTTCACATTGAGCTGATTCAAGGTTCCAGTCTTAACCACTATACATGTTATGTCCTATGTTCTGGGGAGCAGCACATTTGATCAGAGTATTTATCTGTTCCTTGTGAGCTTTCTTAGGCTGCTCCCCTTTTTTAGAGTTTCATGTTTTAATAATAACAATACTTACTGAATACTTTTTAGATAAAAACACTGGGTTAAGTGCTTTACATGCATACACTATCTCATTTAATCTCACAACTGTATGAGGTATTATGATCCCTCCCATTTTACTGATAAAAACAAAAACAAAAACTGAGGCTGAAATGAGATTAAGTTACTAACTAGCCCAAGGTCAGACAGGTTGTAAAGGGCAGAGAACACATTCAAATGCCGACCTTTTAATTTTAAAGTCTGGCTTCTCATTACTATGACAGTGGGTCTCAAACTTTAATGTGGATCCTGGAAATCTTTTAAGAAAGCAGATTTCAGGCCTCTCCTCCCAGGTTCTGAATCAGTAGATCTGGGTAAAGCTGAGGAATCTGCATTCTTAACCAACTGCTAGAACTTGAGGACTCTGCTTTGCCAAACTGTCGTTATGTCACACCACCTCTCTGACTGTAGTGGTCAGGCATGAACTGCTCATTGTATTTTAACGGTAACAACACAGTCCTGCTGAAGCTAGCTCTGCTCCACATCAGGTGGAGAGCATCCAAACGCAACAGGTCATAATCGATTGTTGCTGTATTTGCGCATTACATTGCAAAAGTCCCCTTTTCTTCTCCCTGCATATAACCCTAAGTACCAAGGTGGCTGTGTTGGGATATTTCTCATTGCAAGTGACAAAAACCCAATTAAAACACTTTAGCAAAAGGGGGAATTCATTGTCTCATTGGACTGAAGAGCCAACATTCCGGTACGGCTTGATCCAAATAGTCAAATGGTGTCACCAGTAATGCATCTCTTTCCTCTTTTCAGTTATTATTATTATTTTTTTCCCTTTGCGTTGACTTTATTTCCAAGTCCTGGCTGCCCTGGGAGCCCATGGCCATTGGCAACTTCCAGTTTATATCCAAGAAGTTTAGCCACTCTGGTGGGAAGAAGGAGCCTGATTCTCAATTGATTTGGCAAAAATCCTGATGCTGAGTCTCATTAGGCTGTCTTGAGTTAGGTTCTCAATGTGAAGCAAACATTGTGGCTAGAGGATGTAAAATACTCCGAATTGGCTAAACATTATTCAAGTATCCCCCTCTGGAGGGTGGAGGTGGGAGCAGGATCAGCCCTACCACAATCACATGGAATGAGAATACTGTAAGGGAGAGGCGGTGCTCCAAAAAGGAATGACAAAAGGAATCAAAGAAATGGATACTAAGCAGCTAAAAGCTACCCAAGCCCAGCACTAGAGCAAGACTGTCTGATCCTGAGATGCACAGGCCACAGTTGATTCTTCTCTATGGAAGATCAGCATCCCTGAGGAGAGCCATCATTCATACATAATATTTATCTGTTCCTTGTGAGGTTTCTTAGGGCGATCCTTCAGGATTTTCCTGTAACCGTAACTGAGTTAGGCTGGTTTGGGTACTAGTGAAACTAAACAAAAACTTCTTCTGTTTTAAATGGAATGTTAGGATTAAAAAGGATCTTATCGATTTTCTAGTCCAGCCATTTAATTTTGACATTTAAAAAAAATCAACAGAATTAACCACTTCGAGTTAGAAAACAATCAACAGACCATTCACTGAGCACACAAGTGAGAAGCAAGTTCGTTGACGTTTGTGAAAATAACACGAGGAGGTTCAAAGTCTTGTGTTCTAGTCCCAGAGGAGGGAAGCAGAGCATTTAACAGCGTGGTCCCCACCTTCATGCTGCAGGTGACTTATGGGGGTGATCAAGAAAATTGTGGAATGGAGGGGAAGAAGGGTAAAAAACCAATTTATTATTTTTCCTTTTCAATATATTCCCCCTTAACCCTAATACACTTTTCAGATGTTTCAATAAGTTTGTTTATACTCCTGGAGAAAAACAATTTGTTTTTGCCCTCAAAATGGCAGCTTTAGCCTCTTCGTTGTATGTAAATGTCTTCCCTCAAAGCTGTTTTTTTTTTGGTTTTTTTTTTTCATATTTGGGAACAAATAATAATCAGACAGAGCCAGGTCTGGACTTTAGGAAAGGTGGTTTAACATTTGGAAGCCAAAGTCGTGAAGAGTAGCCAACACAACATGGCTTTGGTGCACAGGCACGTTGTTGTACAAAAGCAGCAGCCCTTTGGTCCATTTTCAATTCTTTGCTCCTTCACAGATTCTTTTAACTGTTTCAGGAGACTGGAATAGTACTCCTCAGTTACTCTGACACCCTTATCCTTGTAATTGATCAGCAGGATACCCTCCTATCTCAAAAACAGTAGCCATGAGTTTTCCAGCTGATTGTAACATCTTGAACTTCCTAGGGGTGGTATCCCATTTTCATGCCGCTGCATGAACTCCTGATTTGACTCAGGCTGCTAATGATGAACCCAAGTCTCATCTCCAGTGACAATGCAGTTTAAAACTTCATCTTTTCTTTTTGTTGTCTATGCAGAGGTCCAAAACCTGCCGTGAATACCCGAAGTGCTATTGGTTTTGAAGGAACATGAGCATTCTCAGTACCCATCTTGCACTGATTTTTGACATCCTTAGATGCTGATGGAAAATATTCAAAATGGTTGTAGGTGCTACTCCAACCATTTCTGCCGGCTGCTTTTTATTCAGTGTGGCATCTCCCATTATAAATATTCAACTTTCTTGACAAGGTCTGAGAAAGTGGCCTTAACTGGGCACCCTGGACAGAGGTCGGCTTCAATTTGCTTGAAAAGGTTTTGCCACTTTTAACTATGGATCCCCCAGGCCAACAATTCCCATAAATCGCTAACATTTCTTCCAAAACGGTTTGAGGTGCTTTCCCTTGGTTTGTGCGGAACTTCATGACAACGTGAATTCAATGTTATCCATACTTGGGGTTTTCTTCATATTTGACATGCTTCTTCAGTGATACCTGAAAGAACATGGACGCAAGTAGGCTGACGTTTGGCACATATACTAACAATAAGCCACACAATCAAACTGTGTGCACGAGTGAGTACTCCCACCCCTCTCATCACCCCCTGTTCTACGAATCTCTTGACCACCTCTCGTATAAGACTTTTCTCCATGACATAATACCAGAGTGAGGACTTGAACCCATGTCCCCCAGCCTAGGGCTCTTTCTTTCATCTTTGTAGTTCTTTGTGGGAGCCTAGGCTCCTTCTCTATCTTGGTCCCACTTTCTTCTTTCTTCCCTCTGGTTATACACTCCACCAATCAAGGGTTTATATCACTCATTCAGCCAGCATTTATTGAGTGCCCACCCAACATGTAAGGATGATGGGAAGATAGCAGAGTTACAACTTGGGTGTCCTCAAGTTCCATGGCAAATTCCACTTTCCTGACAATTCACCCGTTTTTGCCACACTTCCCCCTTCAGTCTCCACCGTTCAGAATCCCCCCTGCACCCCAAGGCATTCTCCTCCCTTTAAACCCCCTCCTTCTCAGGGAGGCTGTGAGGAGACTGACTCACTTCCTTTCTGTGCTTCCCCCCTCCAAACGCCCACAGTAACCGTTCTCAGAGCTCACTCTACCACCTGACACCATCGTTAAACGTTACCGGAAAGTGCTTAGCAAAATGGTGACAAGCTTTACTAGCAACTCAGATCAGGTTATTGGGCACCGTCTGCCTTCCGTCAAATTAATGGGAAGAACAGATAAATCCTTTGGGCTTTGTTTATTTTTAGATGATTGCAAAGGAACCCAGAGAGTTTGCTGCCTCTTGATCATCTTAATCCCCACTGTACATGAGGCCAAAACATCATGGGAGACAATAAGTGGCCATAAACAGGTGTCTATTCACATGCAGTAGTTATGGAGAAAGCAGAATAAAATGTTCCTGTCTCCTTGTCTTCATCCCACTGTATTCCCACCACCATCCCATCCCCGGGCTCACTGGGAAAAAAGCAAAAGACTTCTAACTGACTGCAAGGAGGTAGCTGGCTGAAGCTTCGCTTGGGTAACAGAGAGCGACAAGAACATCCTGTGTCTTCCACAGCTCATATCAAATTTAGGCCGAGTCAATGGTTATGTTGCACCCTCCATTTCAGATCCTGAGGGGGTTGGAACTCCAGAGAAACATCTCTCTGGAGAACGCTAGACAGGTCAAGTTTGAACTTGACCGAGCTGAGAAGGATGATTTTGTAGGAGTCAGGGTTCCTGTGGTTCCCAGACTGGAGGGAGCACATACCTCCTGTGAGACACTGTTAAAACGGCAGGTCCACGAGCCCATTTCCAGAGACACTATTCAACGGACATGGGTGGGAGCAGCAGATTTACTTTCAACAAAACCCTGGGCAATTGAGATGCAGGGAATTATTCTGGCGGTGGTAGAGGGGTGTGTGTGTGTGTGGGGGGGGGGGAACTTGAGAAATTCTCCCTCCATGGTGCCCCTTCCCCAGGCTGACTTTCTAAAACTCTCCCCTGAACAGGCGTTGGCTCTAAAAGGCTCTAATCGAAAAGCAAACAGGTACCCCCCCACCCCATCCCCCGGCAAAAAAACAATCATTCTCTAGCAACTGCTGTCCCATTAGTGCAGAATGGTGGGCAGATAGATGCCCTGTGCTTGGAGGGACAAGCACAGTGTTGACCAGGATGGACAAGCTGCAGAGACCTGAATGTGGGCCTCCTGGTTATAAGGACAGGGAAGGGCTGGAAAGCCTGGAGTGGGGTGAGGGAGATGCAGACACTGGGTCCCAAGGGGTTTGGAGGCAAGGACGGAGCATCGCTAGAGAAAGTAGAAAGAGAGTGAGAGTTGGAAAAGTCATGGAAACGGATGAGAAAATTTCAAATATAATTTCTGCCACCTTCTAGTGTTTTCTAGAGTACATTTTCCAGGATTGGAAGAAACACAAGAGCCTTGGATTTTCTCATCCTTGATACAGGACTGGGTATTTGGGAGAGGGGGTGTCTATGTCAGCAACGTTCACATTCATACATTAATAATTAAAATTATCTTGGGGGAGCCGGATGGCTCAGTGAGTTAAGCGCTCACTTTGCAGCCCCGGGGACCGAGGATTGAATCCCGGCCCCAGCCAGTGCCAACCCATATGCTGAACTGGGGAGTGCCCCCAGTTCAGTTCTCACTGGGATGAGACCCTGGCCCAGTTCCTGCCCTGTGCAGCCCCGCCCACCTGTGGAAACAAACTATGTGGAAAAACCAATGATGTGCAATTATGGAGGCTGTTCTGGGCCCTCCCCCTTCTCTCTGTCTCTGTCTCTGTATCTCTCTCTCTCTCTTTGCCAAAAACAAACAAAATAAATCTTTAAAATTATCTTATTATTCTAAGTTTTTGTATAGTACAGAGTATAAAATAACTTTTGACAATTTCTAGCAGCAAGTATTTCATTTGGGAGAATGCGTGCAATCTTCTTTATTGAATATAATTGTGCGTTATATATTTCAAGCTCCCATTGGTGTTCCGACTATCAGTACCTTGTAATTATAAAATTATCGCATCATTAGATAAGCTTGGGACATGCTGAAGTCCCAACTCTTTGTTTCTTCTGGAAGCCACCTTGTGTGCATACATCCAGGGATGGGAACTCTATTCCCACCGGGAGTGACAGCTCACTTTGCTGTTGGAAGACTCCACTGAGTAAAGCATTCTTCCTTATATCAAATCCAATGGTTCCAACATTTCCGCAGACATCAGTCTCAGGAGTGGGTTTGGGAAACATAGCTTGCTGGGCCTAACCCCAGAGTTTCTGTCTTGGTAGACCCAGTGTGGGGCTGGAGAAGGTGGGGCCTTGGACTAGTTCCTTGGTGTCACTGAGGCTACTGGGATGGGACCACACTTGAGAACCACTGGCCTAAACCCATCCATCTCCCTGTAATTTCTGTTCCCTCTTCCCTAACTCTGATTCCCAGAATAAGCAAGCAAGTCCAATTCCTATTTTCACCATGAAGAACTTTAGGTACAGAACTTCAAACATGCAGCTGCCCACTGCAATGTAAACCCCACGAGGATTAGAGTTGGGTCCACAATATTCTACTTGCTTTATTCCCACTAAACAGTGCTGGGAACTTAGTGTGCATGTGAGAAAGCCTTGTTGATTGACTGGCTGACACACAGTGATCACTATATAATTGTTGCTTATTATTCTTATTACTTCTGAGGAATACAAATCTCACAAGTCAAACCTTCCTTCTAGAAGGCTTCAGGAGAAGCTGTCAGTTTACTCAGACCACATCTTCTATGTTTCCAGCCCTCAGTAGAGCCTAGAATCAGGCAATGAGTGTACCGGTATGTTTATCGTGGGTAAGGGGTTGCTAGAATTTTCCATCCATAGGCTTGACAGGGCTCATGTTACTCTACATCTCTTTAAAGAATAGGTAATGGGGGAAGCTGGGATGGCTCAGCGGGTTAAGTGCTCGCTTTGCAGACCCCAAGCCCGAGGATCAAATCCTGGCCTCGGCCCATGTGGACCCACATGCTGAACTGGGGTGTGCCTCCAGTCAGTTCTTGCCGGGGCCTATGCGGGAGGCTCCCAGCCCAGTTCCTGCCCTGCACAGCCCGTGCCCACCTGTGGAGTGAAACTATATGGGAAACTAATGTCAACTATGGAGACTGCTCTGGGCCCTCCCCCTTCTCTCTCCCAGTCTGTTTCTCTCTCTGTCAAAAAAACAATAAAAATAAAAATCTTAAAGAATAGGGAATGGAGATTTTCAACCAAAGGATGCTCTTATCAAGTGGAGGGAAATAATGGAACTTGACAATCAGATGAGAGATGGAAGAGTAGAACCTGTATCTTAAAGGGGAGATGCTCTAGCCATCCTAACAATAATTTACCTCCTGTTAACACCCAACTCCAGAAAATAGTAAAAAAGTAGCATCACAAAGAATCTGGTGTGTCAGCAGCAGCTTCTTATTCCCTGGCTTCCTGAGGGAATGAACCTCCATCCGATCTCACTCATCATTATCAGAGTTCCCACCTTAGGCCTGCTGTCCCTCCATCAGTGAGGAAGTTATTTCGCACCTTGTAGCTGGCCTCAGTGCCTCCCCAACCCGGTGCTTTGGTTTGAAGCAGAAGAAATAAAACATCTTCAAAATGAGCAACTCTAAAAGCACCTCATTTTTGTCCTAACATGTCCGAACATAAGGTATATGAGCATTGAATGGAAAACTGCCTTCTCAGAGCCTTTTCCAGGCTCAGGAACAAGTTATTCCAAAGCCCTCATGGGCGAGTGCCTCAGCAAAGAGGCAAAAACGTAAGAAACTATTGCTGTAACTATGACTAATTACAATCCCATGATTCATTTAATCTCTACATAAGAAGTTCACCAATTGGAGAGCATTGGTCCTTTGAGCCCGACAATTAAATATTTTGGTCCAACCCAGAATGGTTACCTACCCTTTCCCAGAATGAAATTGTGTTTAGAATCTTATTTTTATAGCCTCTGAGGCATTGCAGATTTTAACAGGACATTGGAAACCATCCATTTGTGGCACATCTGTTCCAACAAGATTTGCATATTTCAAAAATCATTAAGACGCTAATACTGAAACCCATTTTCACTTTCTCTCTGATGGCAAGTTGTTTAATGCTCAAGTGTATCAATTTCCATTAGAAAAATGAAAATAATTCCTTAATAACTTAGAATTTTGGTCCAGACAGCCTAGGAAGAAAGAGATTGTAAGTGACTTCTTATCTGGGGGCACCTCATCAGTTAGGGGGGCTTGGTGTCTGATGATTGCTCTTCTAATTGGCTGGCGGCAGACTGTTGTTGCTCTCTGGAGTGTTGAGGGACACCAGAATCCTGCTTCCAGGGGTTTGCAGAGACTCCTGCCTGTCATTGCCTGAAGGGTCCCTGGGCCTTGAGTGGGTCCTCTGCTATTCACTCACCCCGTGATCTGAAGCAAGTTTATTTATTCCCTCATACCCTCCACTTTGGGGGTGGGGTGGGGTGGGGTGGGGTATACAATGAATAAAATGCTACCTGACCAACAGTATACTGTGAGGATGAAAGGGGTCACATGAGCTGTTCTAGGGCTGGGCACAGAGTCAGTGTCCAGACAAAACTGGTTGTTTGTTTATTTGACCGAATGTTAAGTATCCGAGTGAGTTCACACTGTACGGGCCTTGCTTTCCTGTCTGGTGGAGAAAACAGATAGGAGCCACAGAAGCAGACAATTTAATTAAAAACAGAGATAAGTACAATGAAGGAGAACAGAGAAACTGCTAGTTAGGTGGGGATTGGGCCCAGAGGGAGGGGTTTGAGATCAAGATTAGGGAAGACAGAGGAAGTGACATTTGAATTGAGATCTGAGCGATGCCAGGTCGCTAGGAGGAAACCACCATAAAGGAAGGTGGACCCTGGAAGGAAACACACCCTGGTAGGGCAGAGATGGGGCTGAACTAATTCCTGATGACTTCACATAAATTAACAAGCTTTATCCAGTGAAGCCTTTGACTTAAATGACAAAATTCTACAAGTAGGTCATATCAACAAACTTTTAACCTTGTCAATAAGATTTACTGACAGCACTACCTCTTGATCCATTTCACTAATGTCTTCAAAAAGCTGCCTCATTGTGAAAGAGGGAAAAGAAAAAGAAAAGAAAAAGATATATGTACCTACATAGTTCATCCAAAACAGATAATAGAAAACGAATGCAGTATAATTTATAATAAGTTATAGAGAGATGTGGACTTGGAATTGATAAATGAGGCTCATTGCTAGTTGTATTTCCTTAAGCAAGTCATTTACTGAGGGTTTTTTCTTTGTCGGGCACTGTGCTAAGTGCTTACATGACACATATCACTGAAGTTTCACAACCACCCAGGGAGCTACTCAATATCCTCCTCCTCAACACTATCAACATCTCCACGTTATAGGAGAAGAGACAGAAGCTCACAGAGTAAGTAGCATGCCCAGTTTCACACAGGTCATAAATAACAATGTGGGCGTCTTTCTCCTAGCACCTACCTTCTGAGTCTGCACTCCTAAAACCAAAGGATCATTTATTCTGTCCAGCTGGGAGGGTGGTTGTGGACATGAAACAATTTTGAAAGTCTTTTGTAAAACGCCTGCAAGGTCCGACACCCACGTGAGAGGCCACCAGGGAGAGCATTGCTGCTTTCCTGCCGTGAAACCAGAGCCTTTCAGGTTCAGGGACAGCAGACGAGTTTCATAGCAAGGGGCTCCACCTAGGCCCAGGGGCCCACAGACACCTTTCTCACAGTATTCTGTGCTTGGACACATACGCATTGTTCTTAAGGTGGGTTACCCAAAGGGTGTGTGAATTTCTGGGAAGAGAAACCCTCTCACTACATTCTGATTCGGTGGAGTTGATTCGGGAAGATAAAGGATGGGAAGTTCAGAAGAGGTTTTTCATTCAGTTTGTTCCCAAACAGGAATCACCTGCTCCCAGGGAGGCCCAGAAGATGTGAGTCCAGTGGTCTGTCACTGCTGGGCTCCTTTAAATATTACTCCTCATCTACTCACTTTCTGAAAAGCATCCTTAGTCCTCCATGTAAAGTTGTAGGTAGGAGTTAAGTAACCTTGCAGAAAAAAAGAAAAAGAGTCTAAAACACATTGCGCTCTGAGCTATGGACATCCCTCAAACACTATGCAGTCCATGCCAATGAATACTAAGATTGCTTTAGCAGAGTTGCAATCAAGATGTGCATTCTCATGTCCACTGGTATTCACAGTGGCATTTCACACAAGCACCTTTCTGCCTCACTTGTGCTCTTAATAATCAAATGGTATTCTATTCTGTTAACATATCTTGAATGAATTTCAGTTAATAAAAAAGAAAGAAAGAAAGAAAGAAAGAAACCTTCAATTTTAGATCTACACTCTTTGATTTTCACTTTAAGTTAAAAAAAAAAAGCTGATATAGAAAATGCTAACAATTTATAGCTTAATGGTTTCAGAACATGGGCTTTGAAATACAACAGACTTGTATTTGAATCCCACTGCTACCACTTATAAGTTCTGTGACCTTGAGCAAGTCACTTAAGCTCTCCAAGGCCCAGTTGCCTCATTGTAAAACAGGGATAATAACAGTATTTTCTTCTTCAAAATGTTGCAAGGTTAAACAACATAATATGCTTACAGTGCTTTGCCGATTGCCCGACCCATGCTAAAATCTTGGTAAGTGATGGCTATCACATAATAGACTAAACATGGAGAACAGGACCCAGCTAAAGCAATTTCTTTATGAGGCATGAAAAAATTACTTTTCCAAGGTTATAAAGAAAGGAAATCTGAAGAAATAAGGAAGACTTCAACTGGCCACAGGTTGCTGTCAATTACTTGCCAATTCCAAGTGTATGTGTCTGGAACACTTTCAGTTCTAAAATAAGGTGGCAACTTGAACATGAATAAATATAGCCAAAGAATAAATATGCCCTGCATTTCCCTGGCACGGTACATCTGTTCAGCGTCACCATTCTTCACTTCCCTTCAAAGCAATTCTTCCAAACCAAGGCAGCCCTCCCCCAACCAAATGCTAGAACATACAAGCTACACAGAACCATGGTGAGTCTCTTTTGTCTATCTTCTTAACCCCACAGATCAGAAAACAGGGGGTTCAAGCAAGTGAAATGAATGTCCAGAGTTGCATAGCTCCTGATGAACAGAACTGGTATAGAACTCAGGCCCTTCTCACCACCAGCCCAGGGATTTTCTGATTGGTCATTTGTGTTCCACCTTCATGATATTTTATTAAACCAGGGACCTCCTATTCTGTGATTTATTTAATTTCTCATAGTATCTTTTTTTTTGGCTAAAAATAAATGTAAAAGGAAACTTTGTTTATGATTAATGGAAAAAAACAGTATTATTTAAACACAGATGAATATCAGAACAATGATATTGAATTCCAGCTAAAATATATAATGATCTATCAAAGGATTATAGCCTGATGTGAAGGCTCTCTTCCAGAGAGAGAGAGAGAGAGAGAGAGAGAGAGAGAGAGAGAGAGAGAAAGAGAGAGAGAGAGAGAGAGAGAGATTAGGAAGGGTTCTTTCAAGTGGAGCTGAACAAGAGTCACTGAACTAAGATTCCATCAAACTTTTCTCTGAGGATAGAAAAAGAATGAAAAGGGAAAAGCTGCACTGACTTGGTACAAGGGGTGTGAGGAGGAATACCTGTCTGCTCCATCCTGCTTAGGTTTACTTTCTAGTATCTGTTACACTATCTTTTACTAACTATCCCTGACCTTGGAATGGTCCCTGGAGGCCTTGTATTTTGAGGTCAATTCTAAGCTCCACCAAAGCTATCTATTTATATGTCTTTGTTTCCCTTTACAATCTCAAAGCTTTAGTCAAACCCTCAGCATTCCCACACAATTAAACTGTTCACAGTCTTCATTGGCAACTAATCTTAGCTTCAGACTAGCCTTGTGTATATGCATTATCTTATTCAATATTCAACAGTACCTTTTTAAGTCAGCACTGCTACAATCCCCACTTTACAAATGCAGAAATTACTGAACTTGTCCCAAGTCCTTAGCTACCTGCTTCCATAAGTCGATGCTCTTCATCACTGTGACATACTACTTTCCACTCTAACTTCTGTTTATTTGCTTCAAAAATACTTACTGAACATTTCTTATGACCTTATCACTGAAGCAAAGAAGGATATAATTCTATTCTTACTCTTGTGTTTTCCATTCCACTAAATACATAGAGCAAATACTTATCAACCTACTATCAAGTTATTATCTTGTTGAAGAACCAAGATGTGTACATGTAAGTGCATGGACAAATAATAGTTAAAGACCAAAATGTACAGAGTAATTAGTAAGAGTTATGGGCAGGTCAGGAGTGAGACGTATTAAGAGCATTGTTCTGTGGCATTACTGGGGAAGGCTTCATGGCAGACATGGCCCTTGAAAGATGGGAGGGCATTCCAGACAAAAGGACAGAGTGAGCAAAGGGAAAGAGGTGGCACTGGGATGATAAGAGGCTCTTTTTGTTGATACCTGAGAAATTAACAACAACAAAACAAGCCAATAACCCACACAGGGCAGGAGTGTCTTATACTTCTTGGCTACAGTGCTCAGGAATCAACTATATCAAACTCTATGAGAAAAGTGTTCCTCCACTCTTAGGAGTGGCATTGGGTCAAAGGGGTGCTTTCCCCAAGGATGCTTTAGATTTCAAGTGTGTCTCTGAAAGCTCTGCCTCTGGTGTAACCTAGAATGTGAACTCAGGGGTGGGAAGCTCTTAGTGAGCATCAGTCCAGCAAAGAGAGGGGGGGAAATCTACTTATTTGAATTGCTCGCCTCAGAAGCCTTGAGTTACACTGCCAAGGCAAGAGCCTCGTAAGAAATAAGACTTGCTCCTTCCAGTTAAGTGCTAAGTGCCGTCAATGACTAAGGGCTGGCTCATTGCGGACCTATTTCAGCTAATCCTCCATAGGCCATGATCCTCTTTTTTTCAGGGATGATGGAAGCCTGGGGGAAGGCTATTCCTTTTTCAGTCAGGTGTGAGGGCCAAGAGCCACCCATCTTTAAGAAATCTCCAGGAGTCTCTTTATTGTAGCTAGTACAGAATTTCCGGGTCTCTGAAACATTGAACATCTAGTCTGCCCCTCCCTGGTTAAACAGCAACAATGACCTTTCTAATAGACATCCTATCCATCTTCTCTCTTTGACAGTAGTTTCCAGAATAGTCAGCCATATACTCACATTCACTTACCTGTGCATTAGCTCAATCAACAACTGGGTGTTTCAACTGTACACACCTCTAGTTTAGCACCTAAAGACTTGATCATACTCTCTTCCACATGGGGTCTGGACCTTACCTACATTTCCAGCTTCATCATCCACTACCCTGTACCTGATCCTCTCAGCTCCAGCCACGTGGATTCTGCTTCTTGTTCTGCGAGCTGGGCCTCCTCCCTCCCTCCACAGGCTTCGTGCATGCTAACTCTTCCATGTAGACAGAAAACAAGTATTCCTTTCCACCTCCCTCCTTCGTCAGGCTACCTTCTACTTATCCTTCCAATCTCTCAACTCCTGTCTCATCTTGCTGTCCCATGCCTAGACAAGTTCAGCTTCTTGAGCTGGAGGCCACTGGCCATCTGTCCCCTCACTAGTCTATAAGGTCCATGAGGCAAGAATCTTGTCTGGTTTTGCTCCCTTGCACCTAGCACAGCACCTAGCACACAGCATGCATTCAATTATACAATTGTTATTAGACAGAATGAATGAATGAATGAACGAATGCACGAACAAATGTGGTCCTTTCCCCAGGGTTCTGTCAGGTCCTTGAAGACAATGGTGGCTTCTCATGGCCCTAATGCCTAACACAAGGCCTGGCATATAAGCATTTAGTAAACAAAGTGAATAAAAGAAATTTCTATGTGTAAGCTATCACTTTAAAGTACCACAAAGGACCAAAACAAACAAACAAACAACAAACAAACATAGATCAAAAAGGCAGACATAGATACATGGTCCCCAAATGAAGCAGCTTTCAGCAAATGACAGGAAAGGAGGTAAGTGCATAACTTTAACACGGGGTGAAAAGGCATAGGTGACATGAGAGGAGTGCAGACAAAGGAGCTCAGCAAGTTCAGAGTCAGAAAAGATCATATCTGAGGAAGGACAGGGGAGCACACAGCACAGGCAGACAAATGGGGAGAGGTTTTAGGGAGGAAGAAGCCCTGAGCTTAGCAACCGTTCTAGTCATCATCTAGAACCATGTGTCCAGGGCTCTGTGATGCAGGGCTAGCCCTAGTCACATTTAGGTGGGAAAGGAGCACCCTACTTCTAGGGTCCATCTCTATTTTATAAAGGCTCAAAACAAGGCAGGCAACGTAAAAGCCTCCAGGGGCTAGGGAGCTAGGGTAACCAAAGAAAATAGGTTGGCTACAGGATGGCGGACATCACAAGGTGCATTCCATTTGCCAAGCAAGCAGAAGCCGCAGCCTCTCTGCTGCTGCCAGTCGCTGGCATGGGTGAGCAGGGGCCCTGTGCAGTGACGTCTTCTTCCCATGTTTCCACCAACGCGTGGGGGACGGGGAAGCAATTCAGATTCTTAAGTGAAATCTTTCAATTTGCAGATGTTAGCACCTTCACTCAATTTTGGGATTCAAACAACACCCTTCAATCAAACAACACACATCTGTGCGTGGCATCCAGACAGACTGCAGGGCTTATTCAGCCACGCACAGCTGGTGTGCAACTTCCGGGCCAAGCAGATTGAACTCATGAAAATTGAAACCACCACTTCGCACCCACAAGATTAGCAAATGTTAGGAAATCTGGTGACATCAAAGGTTGCCAGGAAGTGGAGCAACAGGAATGCTCAGACACAACTGCTGGGAGTGATGATTGGAATAGCCTCTCTGGAAGATAAATGGTGTTATCTTGTAAAGATAAGAAAATGCAGATCCTCTTACCTCCAATTCCACTCCTAGGCAGATGCTCTAGGGAACATGCACAAAGAAGCATACATGTGAATGCTCATAGCTGTGTTGTTTATTATAGGGAGAAACCACAAACAAATCTAATGCCAATTGCCAGAGAATAAAAAAGTTGACCTCTAAGATCTTTCCATCTTTAAGGAGAAACATTCCTAGATATTACTAACCTACTGTTAGTGGAATTTTTATTCATTCAGCAGCTATGAGCATCTACATCTAGGCACGCTACTGGGGAGAACTATACAAAAACTGTTGCTGCCCTTACAATGTGGGAGCAGACAGCGTTCAGTAACCAAACAAGCAAATAGAGAGTCATAAATGGTGAAAAGATCAGGCTGCTATGAGACAGCATAACAGAAAAAGAATGTAGTGCAGCTGGAGTGGGGAGGAGTATGGACAGTGATAGAAGTGACTTATGAATAAGTTGAGACCTGAGAAGTTAGCCGGAAAAAGAGAACAAAAATTATACCAGGTGGGGCTAGCCCTGCCAAAGGCCCTGACCCTGGTATGGGCTGAGCATGCTCAGAGGAGCCAGGAGCTCAGTGTGACTAGATGTACGTGCACCGGCACTGGGAGACTTCCCAGCAACGAGGAATTATCTGTGTTCATCCTTCCACCCCGCTGGCAAGATGGCTGGCAAGCCAGAAGGATACATGAAAGCTAAGTGACAAAATAAAAGTAACTGGATTTAACCCACAGGCTCTTGCTGCATTAACATAAAGTTCTACTCAACTACCAATCAGCTAGAAGGAAGAGAATACTAAGCTCAGATGTCTTCCTTCTGCTTATGCAGAGGGACCAAGGTAAGGTTCAGTTCAAACACTTAGGGGATCAGAGATCATTACTCCAAATAGTTTCAGATATTGACTATAGACAAACTCAAGGGAGAGACTCAGCTTCATGCAAGAAAGGTATTACAATGATTTAATGATTGCTTTCCTCATGGTTTCTAATTCACAAATTGTTTCATCTCTTTGTCACATACCGTACATATGACCTATGCACACATATGCCCCCCCGCCCTCCAACTAAAACATTTCAGAATCTAATTCAAAACTTTTCTGCCCCAACTATTTGATCCCTGGTGCCTTGGCCAAAAAAAGAAAACCCAACTGAACACAGCTCATATGCTATTTGCTAAACTTCTAAAAAAGTTTCACGTCCTAAGAAGTTGTGAATGGACAATAGCAGGACCCCTTACGACAGCCCATCAGAAGCCTCAGAGTGAGCAGCACCACCTTTTAGAAATAGGCAGGCTGTCTATTAATCCCAGCTTTAATCTCAGTACTGGCTTTTGCCAAAAGCCATCTATAACTAATTTTGCACTCAGATTCCACAAAACCTATTCTGTGTTTGGCTACATCTCAAGGAACATCTCATTTCCTTTCAATTTTTCATTAGTTTAAATTAAAAATCAAAAAAGCTAACAAACATGGTTTGCATGGGTATTTCTAAATTAAAACCAAGTGGCACTCATTCATTTCCTTGTTTACAGAGCCCCCCCCCTCCCCCCAACCTCTTCTCCTCCAGTCTGAATGCACAGGGAGAAGGCAGAGTAGACGTGTTTTGAACTTTGGGAAAATTAATTCTCTTGCAGAATTCACACCTGAAACAGGTGTCTGCAAAATTTTCTAGGGGGGGGGGGGGAAGACTGAAAATACCGTGCAGTCTGCTTATATGACATCAGTGGATTTATAAAGTCCACTGTTACCCATTCTCAGACTCTTCTTGGAATTGTAAGGTCAAATCTTCCTTGAGTTCCCAAGCACTGCCTACCTTTTTGATCTTCTCCTACCTCCCTGACTGTGTTCATTCATTTATTCAACAACCATTTGAAGCACCTCCTAAATGCCAGGGGTTGTGCTGAACATGAAGGTTACTTTGGTGGGAGGGGTAAGTTATGGTTTGCCATCATTCACTTCCACTCACATGTCTGTATACACATTCACCCAGGGCCAGGTAACTGAGTCAGGAGGGATTCAGCGAAGTGGTTCTTATAACTTGTAACTTGCTGATGTGTTTCCTGAATGTAACTCTGTACTTGGCCATGTGTCACTCTATGGCCAATGGAATGGGGGCAGACATGACATACACCACATCCAGGCAGAAGCTTTTAGAGGCATCACCAGTCTTTGCAGACCTATGCTCTTTCTTCCTCTCCCTCCTGACACCAGCTTGTCCCAGATAGAGGCTGTTCTCTCCACAAAATCCTAGAATGGGAAGGCACATGGAGAAGGCAGCTGCCTGGAGCAGAGCCACCGATAGTGGAATGTGAGTGTTCCATGAGCAAAAAGAAAATACTCATGGCTTAAAGCTACTGAGATTATGGGGTAGTTTGTTACTATAGCAAGCCTGACTAATGCACTCATTAATGCAGCAAAAGGATATTTGATTCCTTCTTTAGGAAGATAAAAGTCTAGTTAGGTAAGCCAGACAAAAGTTATATGAACCAACTAATAATAATGCAACTATCTATTTAATAACATCTTTTCATTTTACACTGACTCCCCTTTCTCACCCAACCAAATGTGGTCCTTGGCCCTCCTCTATTCTGCCCATATTCTTTCCACTGACCACTCTTCCTATTTTCATAGCTTCATATGTTTTTAAATGACCCTTCAGTCTATTTCTCTAGGCTAGGCTTCACTTATAAGTGCTAGATCCATATTCTCACCAGACAGCTGGATATCATGTTTAAAGGATCCATTTATACACCTAAACTCAGTAAGACTGGAAACAAACACATCTGCTATTTCCTAGGGTCTCTATGGGTCAGGAACTCAGGAAGGGCTTAGCTGAGTGATTCTTCCCTGGAGTCTCTTAATGATGCTGGAACAATGGGGGCCAGCACCTGCCAGGTCTGTTCAAGCATCTCTCTCTTTCTCTTTTCAAGTGTGGTCTTGGCTCTCTCTATGGGGGCAAGTTTGGACTTTCCTATAGATGGTAGCCTTCAGGTAGTCAGCTGTTTAGATGGTGACTGAAGGGTAAAATTATTCTAGACAGCAAGCTGAGTCACTTTTTCTGAGTTGCCATTGGAAGGCATGTGTGTCACTTCCACTATATTCACTTGGTTGCAAGAGAATGTGATAAGCCCACTCAGCTTTGAGAACAGGGGAATCAGACTTTATTTTTTGATACGGTAGGAAAGAAGATATGGTTGCGGCCATCGTTGGGAAGTATAATTTGCCACAGTATACCTCAGATCCTTTTCCAGACCTCTTTTCTGTGACTTGTACCAAGTCCTGCATTTCACTTCCACAGCTATCCTTTGCTTTCTGTTCCTATGCCATTCTCTTCATGATCAAGTTCAAATAACTTACAAATGAGTTAGTAGTACCTTGCTCTCTACTCCAATGTCCCTTCTTTCCTCTCCTCTACTGCTTAGCCTCTCTCCCTGAAGCATAGCTCTGATTATGTCATGAATCTGCAAAGTAGATAGGGCATAGTAGATGCTCTTTAAATATTGGGTTTTCCTGAAAAATCTCTGAAGACCCTCTATTATCTGTTGAGTTAGGCACAAAGACCTTGGTGTGACATTGAAAGTCTTACATGATATTAATTAATTCAACAAATACTTACTGAGCATCCACTCTGCCAGACACTGCTAGGTGCTGGGGATAAAATGGAAGAGCAAGACGAACACGTTCCTTGCCTTCATGGAGCTTTTATATAGTGGGAGAAAAGGGTAAGCATTCATTCATTCACTTAATTTACAAAGTATTTAACGAAGAAGCTGGGATGGCTCAACAGGTTAAGCACTTGCTTTGCAGCCCCAGGGACCAAGGATCAAATTCTGGCCCTGGCCCATGTGAATCCATATGCCAAATGGGTGTGCTTCCCATGCAGGAGGCCCCCAGCCCAGTTCATAGCCTGCTCGGCCTCCCCCCCACCTGTGTGGAACAAAACCATGTTGAAAACTGATGATGTACAACTATGGAGACTGCTCTGGGTCCTCCCTCTTCTCTCTGTCTCTCTCTCTATCTCTGTCAAAAACAATAAAATAAATCTTTTTTTAAAAGTATTTAATGTATTAAAGATACAACTGTTTGCCAGACATAATCCTAATCATTCCAGGTTGAACAACGTTAATATAATATTAATATGGCCACATTGTGTCTTATTTTATGTAATGAATTGAATTTTTTATTATTCTTCCTCTTGAAATACATGCTCTGAATAAACTAGAAAATCTATTTTTCTCCTTTTGTGCCCAGAAATCTTTCCATTTCCATGTTTAAGTTTATATTGTTCTCTTTGTCTGAAAATATTCGCTGTCCTCCCCAATCTTTAAATCCTTTCTCAAATCTTGTGTAGTTACGGGGAAAATATCTTACTCTGCTCTCCAGTTCATGTAGACTCTTCTTCCTTTATGTTTCCATAGCTTACTGTTTGCATCTCCCTCATGCTACTTCTTATGCTTTGTATGACAGACAATTATGTATGAGTGTTGGACCATTAGGTGCTGGAAGGCAAGAACTGTGTCTACTCACCTTTATCCATTCATCTTTGTTACCTATACATCTGGTAGGTACTAAATATTTATCTACTTAGTGGACAGTCTGAGAACAAACTTAAGAAAATACCAATCTATGCCCTTGTTTTGAGACAACTGTATTAGAATTGTTTGGTTATAACTTTTCATAAATCCAACTTGAATTGGCTTCAGCAAAAAAAATGGAAGTATTGATTGATGTAACTGAGAAGTCCATGGACTGCTGGGTATCACTGGGAACCCCCTCCCTCTATTGGTGTTATTTGCCACTGTGTTACTTTGTTCTTAGACATGTTCTCAGGATGTCCACCCAGCTTACATCCTATAAACTCAGCAATGCCTTTGGAAAGAGAATAACCCTTTGCTAAGCTCCAGGACTGAGTGTCTTTGACTCAGCTGAGGTCGCATCATAGCCCTGGACCAATCACCATGGCCCAGGAATATGGTTCTCTGTACCACCGCATTCTAGAGGAGACAGAAGACAGTCCAGGTTGTCTGGTAGTATTGTGAGAAAAAACAGTCTGGTGGAAATATGAAGGGTAGACTGATTATACAACACACAACAGAGCGGAAGCAGAAATGACATTTAAATTCCAAGACTGGGACCTCAATTACCCCTTTGCAGGGAAGATCAACCAAAGCAGAGGAGCAGATAGCATCCTAGACCTAACTGCAAGGCCATGGGCAGCCAATGGACAGGACTTACCCTCAAGCCCACACAGTAATGAGGGAATCATGGATTAACAACAGGAGTCAGGACGTTGGAGTTCTCTTCCTGGCTCTGCCACTAACTCTCTACATGGCCTTGGGCAAATTATTTAACCTTTCTGGACCTCAGTTTCCTAATTTCTAAAATAAGCCAGAATGGCTTTGTGGTCACTGACTTCCTTTTTCGTTCTAACATTCTTCCCTGCTATTTCTGGAGATGAGCGTGTAACTGGTTCTTCCTTCATAATAGCTCTGGAATTCCCTTCTCCCTGTCTAGTTGCTTAGGTCATCACAGAGTCATTACCAGTGTGACCTTCTACTTACCAGGTGTGGGATCCTGGACAAAACACTTAATTGCTCTTTGCCTCAGTTTTCTTATCTACACAATGTGGATAGTAATAGTCCCTATCTCTGTGGGTTGTTGCAAAGATTAAATAAAATGAAATATATGTAAAGTGCTTAGGACAGATGAAGCAAATTTCAAGTGCAACACAACTGTTAGCTATTATCAAAATTACTTACTGTGTGTTTCCTGACATCTCTTAGGATGAGGGTTCTTGAAGCTAGCACATGGTAAAATGAACAATGTTTAATACATGCCCTTGGTCATGTATCTAATTCAGAAGTGTCCGCAGTGAGTCTCCTTTGGGCTTGAAGAAGCAAAGCAGTGCATTATGGGTATGGTAGCCATATTTTTGGAACCTCAGATTAGATCATACGGTTTCACAAGCCTGATAATACTTATTAGGCTGGTGAGAAAGATCACTTGAAATAAAAACTGTCCTGCATTCTTGCCATAATTATGAGTAAATTGCATTTGCCTGAATCCACATTCCTGTCCCTTCAACATACACTTTAACAGCTCAAAAGGAAACAACACTTGCATTAGAACCAGACCCAGTCCAACTGTGCCCTTGCTCCCTGAGCACTGCTTTCTAGAATGCCTCAGGAATAACAGAACAGCACTTAGGGATATAAATCATACGTGCGCGCGTATGCGCGCGTGCACACACGCACACACACACACCTCCTTTTTTTTTTTTATCCTAAAGGCTGAAGTTCCACCAATTTCAGACTCCTCCAACAAAGTCTGGATGAGTCATTTTCCAAATTCTCCCCTTGTCTGTACTGCCTCTTAGTGCCAACTTCCTCTGTGTGGAAAATAAAATAAAATAAAATAAAATGAAGACATAAAATTGATGGGTCCTGCCGGCTTCTAAAAACAATTCCATTTCAGTTATAATGGTTATTAAGAATTGTTTCCAAAACCCAGGCTCTTACAGCCGGGCTCCTCTACTACAGAGCTGTCTTGAGGTTGAGGGCAGAGGATGAGACCTGCTTGGCCTTGAACACTGAGGGCCTTGGTCAGCACAGAAACTCAAATCTGCATTTGTGCGTCCCAAGGGCTCTCATTTCTGTTAATATTACTGCACCCATTTCTCACAACAACCCTCTGAGTAGGTATTAATACTATCATTATTGCCATTTTACAAGACAAAGCAACTGAGGTTCAGAAAAAGGAAATGACTTGACTAAAGAAAAAACAAGTTCACATTTCAGCTAGACCAAGAATTCACATCTCCTCAAAATTTGACTTCAATGATTTTCCCCAAGAATAACAATTTCCCTCATCTGCCATTTCTAATCTCTGTTGGCTGACCAGAGAGCTATCATTGAAAAAAATTCTAAGGTCATGCTCAAGCTGTGATTGATTAGTAATGTCTAACATGGCATAAATAAGAAAGTGGTAGCAAATAGGTCAGTTATTTGCCATCCTGTGCTATATCATAATATCTATACCAAGCTTGTCCAACCTGTGGCCTGTGGGCCGCATGTGGCCCAGGACGGCCTTGAATGAAACTGGCAACCTTTCCCAAAATGTTATGAGATATTTTTTGCAAAAAACCTCCTAGCTCATCAGCCATTGCCAGTGTCAGTGCACTCCACATGTGGCCCTAGACAACCCCTCCTCTTTCGATGTGGCCCAGGGAAGCCACAAGGCAGGACACCTCTGATTTATACTCTTTAACTTTATGCTTACAGTTCACCAATCCATAGATCAATATGTCTCAGAAGTATCTCTTTTCATTGCAAGTAAGTTCAAATACACTTAAGCCAAAAACAGGAAATGTATTATAAGAACACAGAGGTGTCTCTTAGAACCCAATGATTAGAAATACTGACAGGGCCTCTCCATAGACTGAAATCAAGAATGAACTATCACAAGGAATCCAGGCAGATTTTCCTTGTTACTTTCTTTGTCTCTGATTCTATCTCTTTCTAGCCCTCTATCTACCCCACCCCCACCCCTTCTTATTTTCTATCTTCTTTCTCTCTCTCTCTCTCCTTCTGGAGCCACATGTTCATTTGTATCAGCATATCTCTAATTATTTGCTTCATTCTCTGTGAATAGTTTTCTCTCTTCCTCCAGGCCCATGTGACAAAATTAAGAGTAGCACTATCCAATATAAATATAATTTGAGTCATAAATGTAATTTAAAAAACTTTAGTAGATATTGGAGATGCTTGGATAGCTCCACAGTTGCACACTTGCCTCGCAATCATGAGGTCCAGGGTTTGATTCCCGGCCCTGGCCCGTGCAAACTCATATGCTGAACTGCAGTGCAACTGGTAACCACCAAGACGGCTCGGTGGTGAAGGTTCTTGCCTCCCATGTGGGAATCCCCAGTTCAGTTCCTACCTCACGTTGTCCCACATCACCTGTGTGGAATGAAACCATGTCGTAACTAATGATGTACAACTCTGGAGACTGCCCTGGGCCTCCCCCTTCTCTCTCTCTCTCTCTCTCTCTCTCTCTCTCTCTCTCTCTCTCTCACTCTCTCTGTCTCTCTCTGTCTCACAAACAATGAAATTAAATTAAATATATTTTTAGTAGGTACATTTTTAAAAGGTACAATAAAAAGGTAAAATTAATTAAAAAATAGATCTTTAATATATTAAAAACATGATCTAACATGTAATTGATATAAAAACTTTAATGAGATAGTCTGAATCTTTTTTTTTTATACCAAGTTCTTGAGATCTAATGGATAGTTGACACAGAATATCTTCGTGTGGATTAGCTACACTTCCAATGGCCAATGTGTAGTGGCAATTAAACCAGTAAATGCAGATCTAGAGTTTGCCTGTCTTTGATTCTAGCTACAAGATGAGAAAGATTAGCATCTCTGAACCTCCATTTCAACCTTTCAGGACAGAAAATCTGTTTGGCTCACATGGAGGCAGGTGTCTCTGTCTCATCCATCAGCCTTGGCCAGGAAGGCAAGGATCATAAACCTTCCCAAGAGGAGGGCAGTTCTCAGAGAAGGGGATGGAGGAGTGGCTTGTGCCTAAAGGATATACGAGGGCTGTCTGGAAAAAAAATCCAACCATAAACGCCTCTCTTTTTCACATTACATGGCTGGATACTTTCCAGACAGTCCTCACATAACACAATGTTTACAGAGGACTTGTTAGGAAGAAACATCAAGTGTCACCAGAATTCTCTGGAATATTTCAGAAGTTCTCAGTAATCTTCCATTTGGGGAATATAAGACAGAGATACTCCTCAAAGCAAGAGCAACCCCAGAAGCAGAGAGAGCCAGAGCTGTGCAGTGAGAAGATACCACCATGCACATAAACTCCATGCTGGATCCGAAGCCTGTGAGGGAGGCTGGGAAACCGGCCTTACTGTGATCACTTCCTCAAGTTAAGGACTCATCTTCAAGAACAAAATTAATTCAGGGAGGATGGTCCCATGCAGCTTGGGAATCTGCCCGGCCCTCTGGCTCCCTGCCCCCCAGGCCTCGGGATAGAACATTCTTCATGCCATTCTCCAACACCAAGAGCTCCCCCTTTATACAGACGCCTTACAGTTTCACAAACAATTTTTTGTGGGAACATCCAGTAATCTCTGGTTTTGTTTATGGAAGCTCTTCAATATGAAGAAGGCTTAAGTACTTAATGAGAGCAGAGGAAACAGCTGCTTTTTCTCTCCTCAGGATCCCAGGGCCTCTGAAAGAGTGTCTGCCTCTTACTTAGTCAGCTATAACCATTTGATGAAGTCACTGTGTCAACACTTTGTCATGGCTCCTCACCCAAACATGTCCACTTGGCCCCCAGGTAATAACAGTGACAGAGAAAGACAGTGTTCAAGGTACATAATGGCTACTCTGAGGAGAGGAAATGATAGGGTCGGGGTGGAAAAGCAATAGGGTGAGATTCCTGGGAGCCTGTGCCTTTGTCTGAGGCCAAGACACATTATCAATGTTTCTCAAAGTATAGTCTAAGGGTTATGGTTTTCGGCCACTTCAGTCCTTCCTAAGGCTTCACGTTGTGCTCAGGATAAAATCCAAACTCATTATCATGGCCTGTAAGGCTTTCTATGATCTGGCCCCTGCATACCTCTGACCTCATCTGGTAGCTCACTTTAGTCCCATACCCGTCACCTTTCTGTTTCTTGAACACGGCAATACCTCAGAACCTGGCCTAGAACCCTCTTCCCTAGCTCTTTGCCTGGCTGGTTCAGTCTCATGGTTCAAGAATCGGCTCAAATGTTGGTTCTTCACAGAGGCATTCCCAGGCCACCAAGCACAAGCAGTTCCTTACTCCTCCCTGCCAGCCACTCTTCAACTCATCACCTACTTTAGAACACTCTTCCCAAGTTGGAGTGATCTTATTTCTTCATCTTTATCTTCTCCACTGGAATGTAACTTCCTGAAGAGTAAGGACACATCTAGCTTACTCACTGTTCAACCCCAGCATATAATAGGATTCAGTAAGTATTTGTGGAATAAGTGAGAACACTATCTGGAGTGCCCCAGACCCACTAAATCATATCCGCTGGGAACAGTGCCTGGAATCAGTATTCTTTACAAGTGCCTTAGATACTTTGTATACATCCTGAGGTTTGAGAAAAATTGCATTATGTTTACCTACCTGGTCAACAGCCCACCTTTCCCACTCATTCTCAACCTAAAGGCTCTGTCCTACTCAAGACTATGGGACAAATTAGAGGACATTTAAGTCTCCTCCAGCTTGGTAACTCAATTTGTCCTTCTCTCAACTATTCACTGAACAATGACGTGTTAGGGGTGTGAAATAATGAATTCAATGAGGACAAAAGCCAGGTGGATCCACTTCATTGTTTATTCCCACACTTAGAGTACCTGACATATAGAGGGCCTACAATGGATATTTGTTCAATCAATCAATAAACAAAGTAACAAACACTTGTAGAAATCCCAAGTGATGTGCAAGATACAAAATATGACGGATCTGCATATAACTACAAGGTGCTCAAAGTTGAGAAAGAAAAAGATGAAAATGTAGAACTAGAACATAAGCTACATGTACAAGGTGCTATGTGTGGGTTTCACAGTGAAGGTAAAATTTGAGCTACATGGTGTTTAATTTCTTCTTCATCTTCTGGACCACTCTCTCCTATCCATTATTTGTAAGTAAAATATTTTTATTTTCATGAGAGATAGCACAAAAATAATTATTTCTTGGCTCTATCATTCTCTTACTAGCTGTGCAAAATTAAGCAAGCCTCTCTAGGCTTCAATTTCCTCCTCTTGTACTTACTTCATAGTGCTAAGGAGAGAAGTATATAAAATGATACACATGAAAAGCTTAGCCCGGTACCTGAGACATAGCAAGCACTCAAAATCCATCACCTTTCATCATTATGTAGTTTTCACTCCCTCGAAACCCTGTATCTAGACACCATTCATGCACATTGAAAAAATGCATTTTTACAAATTCATGTACTGATAGCTAAAGCAAAAGGGAATATCAGTCTCAACATCTGCCCAAGTTAATACAAATTCCAGGTTAGTGGAGTCTGAAATTAATTGGCTTTCTGCTCCTTGAGACACTGTAATTTAGGATGAAAGTGCATTCTGCCTAGATGGGAGAGAAACTTCACTGTTACATCACACAGAATGGTGTCCCCCTGGCTTGCTAAAGCATTTGCAAAGAAAAATGTTATTATAACAAAATCATATGTTCAAACTAAAGGCTTTTGTTATGTGAAATTTTGACTTCAGTGAAAAAGAAATCTTAAAGAGGTAGGTTATTTTCCATGCCTTGGAGAGAGGCTTTGAATCCCACACAGTGAGGTTTGTTAAGAGCTACTCATTAGCAGGTAAATTCCTGGACAATAGGATCTAAGCTTTGTGGTGACAGAAACCACATGCCCTGGCTTTCCAGGGACATTCCCAGTTTATGCCCATGACAACTGTTTAATTGAAAATAGTACTTTCTTGCATTCTCACATTTGTGTCAGTTTGGGTGACAGTTATATAGTGACCCTAGTCTTTGCTCTTTGTGTCCCCCCCAGTGGAAAACCCCAGGTCCAACATGGAGAAATAAGGAAGAAAACTACATTTGCAAAGTTCTTGCTGTGCACTGGGCACTGTGCTGATCACTCTCCACATGATATTTCATTTGCTTCTCCTATCAGGGCTCACATAAGGCTTCCAGAAGACTTGGGCACAGAAAAGACTACAGTGTGCCACTCTGTGCCTCAGGGGCATCATCTGTACAATGGACACGGTAAGAGTCGCTGTTACGAGCGTTAAAAAGAATTATTACAGGCAAAGCGCCTAGAACAGTGCCCAGCACACCATTAAGTCCTCAAGAAGTATTGTCTTTTATTATCAGCCATTTCTTCAACCTTATTTGGGGTCACCTCCCCACTACATACACACGCACGCGCGCACACACACACACACACACACACACACACTAGCCATGTTGATTTTCTTCCAGTTATTTCAACAAGCCAAGCTCTTTACTTCTCAGTCTTCACACATACTGTTTCTTCTTCCTAGAGCACTCGTCCTTTCCTCTTTGAAAGGCTATTTCCTGCTCATGCTTGGAGCCTTACACGAGTTATCACCTGCTCAAAGAGGACTTCACTAACCCTCTTCTAAACATAGTCTCGCGCTGTCTCTTTCTGTGATATTTCTCTACTCATTTCCTTCTTAGCCCTTATCAGAATCTAAAATGGTCTATTTATTCATTTGTCAGTTTATGTACTCTTACCCACGGCCACCAATCCCAGAAATGTTAACTGTTTTGCCGTTCTTGCCTCCCTTTACCTAGCACAGCATGATGGATGCTCAATAAAGATTTGTTGAGTTGCATTTCCCAAATTTAATAAATGAAAACTTTAGATTCTAAATCCAGGTCAGGTTACAGCCAGAGGCTCCACGTGGAAAGAGAAACGGCTTACTGTGCAAACGGTTTTCTCTCCCCTGGGACTCTCAGTCACCTTCCAGAGCACTGAGCCTATGACTCAGCATTCTGTCCCATATGTCCCCCATCCCACTTATCTCCTGCCATCCATAGCTGATGGCTGAGTTAGATGGTCATGCTCATGTATTTGATGAATTGGGTCCATTTCTGACTTCCCCCAAGGAAATAAATAGAAGTCTTTCGATGTATATTTGCTTAGAAAGCAGTGAAAGCCGCCTCACAAAACTCTCATTACCTGTGCTGCTTGGGGAGCAACAGTTTTATTGAAGGCATCACCACGTGACTTCCTGAATCAAACATTTTCTAGCCTGATGCCTGTGGGATTTGGAGAGCTTAAATTAGGTTGGGGATTTTCCTGTCCTTGACAGAGTGTAGGGTTATTAACTTTCTTGTGCCTAACTAAGTCACCTACAGATTTTAGTTAAAAGTGTACATTCCCAGCATCTGACCCCCTGAGAGGCTGAATCAATGAACTTTTGTTATAAGAATCTGATGCTTAAAGAGTATCTTTGACAACTGCAGACATGCTGGGTGCTTTACATATATTCTGTGGTTCAACCCAACTAACAATCCTATAATGCAGGCACTGCTTTCTCTTGCTTTATAGCTAGAGAGCCTGGGGCTGAGAGAATTTAAGTACTTTTCCCAAGGTCACATAGCTCCTCAAAGTGCAGTCCCTGGATCAGCAGCTTTGGCATCACCAGGAAGTTTGTCAGTGAGGCAGACCCTCAGGCCCCACCTCAGACCTCCTGAATTCAAAGCTGCATTTTAACAAACGCCTCAACAGACTAGCGTGCGTGTTCAAGTTTGAGAACCCGGCTCCAGTTCATCTGACTTAACACTGGCTTTCTTTATTCCTCTCCTCTTCAGTGGTTCTCAAATGTGAGTTGCCACAGGAATCATCTGGGATCCTCATAAAACAGGTAATTATCCAGGCCCTACCTCCAGAGGCTCTGGCTCAGAAGGTCAGAGCCAAGGCCCAGGCATCTGTATTTGTAGCAGGAGCCCAGGTGGTTCTGAGGTGTGTGGTCCAAGAACTACATGGACAAAAGAGATCTGTAAAGAGTGAAATAGGTTTGTTTTTTAAATAAATTTCCAGTTATAAAGACCATGCTGTTAAGATCAGTTCCTACATTTGTGATGAAGAGAGAGGGCAGACCCCTCAAAACATTGACTCTTGAAGACAGAAGGACTTTAGAGATCTTAAGCTCAAAGCTTTTGCTTTTACAGGCCAGAAAGTTGAAGTTCATGAGTGGCAGAGTTAAACTACCAGGGACTTCTGATTCTTTCTGCCAAAACACAGATCACTGAACACATTGCTCAATAGCCATAGCAACATAGCTGGTGATCATAGACCCTTAGCCTGGGGCCAGCACAGTTCTAAGTGCTTTTACACATGAACTCATTTAGATCTCACAACAACCCATAGGGTAGGTACTATTATCCCTATTGTACGGATGAGGAAACTGAGGCACAGAAAATCTAAGTCATCTGCTCAGACAGTAAGTGGTAGAGCCAGGATTCAAAGGCAGGCAGTCTAGATTCTTAAGGCATTTAGGAAGCAAAGTATGAATGAATAAATGAATGAATGGCTGAGTTAATTAACTAAATATTAAGGGACTGCAAATGGTTCCGGAATACCATTTCTTGTTTTTCCCTTCTCTTTACCCCCAAACAAATGATCTCCATAATGGGTTATAGTATAATAGAAATGCACCATAGCCCTGTGAAAGTCTGATTAAGAGCAGGGGATTTGGAGCCATAGCCCGGAATTCAAACCCAGGTTTTCTACTCACCAGCTGAATAATTAGGGAAAGTCACCAAATCGTCTTAAACCCTCATTTCCTTATATCTACAACAGAATAACTGTAACCATCTCAAAGATTGTTGTAATTGAAAAGAAGATTATGCAATTACAATGCATTATTATTTTAAGTGCTGACACATTTTTTACAGCCATGTTTGGTTTTTAAATGAGCTTGAAGTTGTTTTAAAGCCCCCTGAGGGCAAGGGACTGTTCCTTGAACTTCCTTATCATCAGCCACAATCCCCAACTGGGTATATTCATGAGCTGTTGCTCAGTGATACCGATCAGCCCCAGCCCTGGTTACTATGTTTACATACCAAGGGAGGAAAGAAACTCTTCTTCAAGGCATAGTTTCCCTGACCCATTGCTTCCACCCGGTTTCTCCTTTTACAGAAAGAACACAGGAATGTGCAGAGAAACTTCTATCAACCACTGAAGATGCGCTTTGCTTTAAAGAAAAGTTACCTTGAAAAAGAATTGGACTGGTTTGTGGTCTTGGGCAAATCGTTTAGTTTGTCTAAGACTCTATTTCTCTCCCAGTAAAACAAACATTTTAGTTGTTGAGGTTTCTCAAGGCTTTTGCCATTATTAGAATTCTATTTCTTTGAGTCCTTTATCCAATGGTTCTCAAACTGCCCACTCATCCCTCTTAAGTATGATGTTGATAGTAAATGACGAGGGTCTCATCAAATGGGATGTGCATAAGTTATTAAATATAACATCTATAAAACCATTAGAGCTACTATACATTGAGCACCTACTATATGCTTGCACAGATACACGCCTGTCACAACCCTAGGAGGTGAATATTAGTGCTCTGATTTTAAGAATTATGAAACTAAGGCTCAGAGAGCTTAAGATACATGCCTAAGGTCACATACGAGGGGTGGTTAAGAAATTTGTGGAATGGAGGGGAAGAAGGAAAAAAAAACCTGTTATTTTTCCTATTCAATATATTCACCCTTAACCCTAATACACTTTTCAGATCTTTCAATAAGTTTATCTATACCCTCAGGGGAAAATGTTTTGTTTATGCCCTCAAATTTTTGCAGCTTTAACCTTTTTGTCATCTGTAAATTTCTTCCCTCAAAGCTGTTTTTTTGTATTTGGGAACAAATAATAATCAGACAGAGCCAGGTCTGGACTGTAGGAAGGCTGTTTTAATGTTTGGAAGCCACAGTTGTGAAGAGTAGCCAACACAACATGGCTCTTGTGCACGGGAGTGTTGTCATACAAAAGCAGCAGCCCTTTGGTCCATTTTCCTCTTCTTTTCTCCTTCACAGATTCTTTTAACTGTTTCAGCAGACTGGAATAGTACTCTCCAGTTATTTTGACACCCTTATCCTTATAACCCATCAGCAGAATACCCTCCAAATCCCAAACAACACAGTAGCCATAATCTTACTAGCTGATTGCGGCACCTTGAACTTCTTAGGGGGTGGTGTGCCTGGACTCCTGCTTTGACTCAGGCTTATAATGATGAACCTAAGTTTCAGCTCCAATGACAATCTGGTTTAAAACTTTATCTTTGTTGTCTCTACAGAGGTCCAAAACTGTTATGAACACTTAATAAGCTGTTGTTTTTGAAGTGGCATGAGCATTTTTGGTACCCATCTTGCACTGATTTTTGACATCCTTAGATGCTGATGGAAAATATTCAAAATGGTTGTGATACTCCAACCATTTCTGCCAGCTGCTTTTCATTCAAACTGGCATCTTCCATGACAAATTTTCAACTTTCTTGACAATGTCTAAAGAAGTGGCTTCAACAGGGCATCCAGGACAGAGGTCGTCTTTAATCGACTCTCTCGGCCTTGCTTGAAAAGGCTACATCACTTGTAAACCATGGGTTTCCCAGGGCAATCATCCCTGTAAATCGCTAACATCTCTTCCAAAGTGGTTTGAAGTATTTTCTCTTGTTTTGAGAGGAACTTAATGATAGAACAATATCCCATCGTATCCATACTTAGGGTTTTCTTCACAGTTGATGTGCTTCTTCAGTGAGACCTGAAAGAACATGGATGCCAGTAGGCTGAAACTGGGCACACAATCAAACTGTGTGCACTAGCATGCACACGTATCTGATAACCCCCTATTCCATGAACTTCTGCATGACCCCTCATAAGTGGTGTAGGTGGGATTTGAACCAGTTTATTGTGATCCAAGATATATCACTAAGTAAACTAAATAAATAAAAAAATAAAAATGATAATATGGTAAGTAATAGATATAATATAATGTAATTTATCTATGAAAGTGGAGATGGAGGGAACAACTTAGACACATGAAACATTATTTATCTACTTGTATCTATATCTATATCATCTAATCCCTATGCAATAGAAAAATAGATCATAAAACTTTTATGTGGTTACTTATAGGGGAGGGAGGAGATTAGATCAAAATGACAACAACTTTTAATATACTATCTTGTTTTAAAAAGTACTCCCTAAAAATTCATGAATCAAAGGAACTTAAATTTATAATCAGTCATTGACATAAAGACACAGAGGAATTATTTGGAGCTTTTAAAATAGTTATTTGATTGCACATCCCTAATAAGACACATCCTAAGGGCAAAGGGAATTGGAAATAAGAAGTTGTTAGTAGTCGTATTGGTGGCGATAGTGTTTTTGTTATTCTAAGACTGTTGTGAGTGTCCTGAGGAATAAATCAAGTGCATAATTTTGTGAGAATGTCATAGAAAACCAGAATTTTCAACATGAGAGAAAGGAAGTACAGATATAAGATAGAATATGATGGTGAGTAAAAACACCATTATCCTGAATTTGAATAAAAACCACTGTGTGATACATATTTCCTAGTTCTATCCACAGAAGAGGCCTAAAAACAACAATCCAGAAGCACTGAGCACTCCTGGTGCTGGGGCTGTTATCTCTAGACACCATTTCTCACTAAAAGAGACCAGAGCTCTTTGGAGAAATGACTGATTTCCTGTCTGTGGCAGGAAATGTACAAAAGGAGCCTGGAAAATTTGTCATGCCAGAAAGCAAGGAAGCTATCAAAGATTATGAGGATTGTGTCAGAAGGATGAAGGAGCCAACTTGAAGAGGCTCCCATTGGCCAAAAATAGAATAACTTGAGCATCTAACCTGCAAATTACATCTAATCACATTCATGAATCACCTTTAGTTGTTGCTGTGAGCCAACATATTATTTAGAAAACTGGTAAATACAGAGAAAGAATTGAACATTAATTATATTTTTCTATCAGAACTATGCCTCAGCAAAACCAAATAATTTATGAGAGAATGTTTCGCTGCATAGAGGTACCCTAGCCAATTAAAAAAAAAAAAGGATGGAATATAGAATTCTCTATCACCATGTTGTGATATGAGTGAATGGACCTAAGCAATGATCAATCAGTGACTGCTCACTTGCAGAGAGATAGTCAGACACCATGTACGTTCTATAGAAGAACAGAACACCACCAGCAAGGCAGCCTTGCCAAAGAAACTGATTGTGAATTTAATCAAAATTCAACATCCAACTACCAATTTACAGTACATTCAAGGGACAGAGAATCTGTTAAAGGTCACCACAGAGATGCCATCAGCAAGATCGAAGTGTGGGAAACTATACAAGACAACCCAACCAGTTTGTTCTACAGAATACTTGCAAGAAAAAAAAAAATTTGTAAGGATAAATAGAGAGAAAAATCTATAGATTGCAAGGGACCTAAGAGGCATAGTCATCAATTACAGGGTATGAATTTTATTTGAATTCTGATTCAGATGAACAAATAAAACAACAGAAATTCTTAAACTAAAACAATTTGGGAAAAGTACACAAACACCTATGAATTATTTGATAATATCAAATAGTCATCATAATGCATCACAAAATAATATTTAATTATTATAAATATGATATTTTGAATTAATATTTTAGAGTATGACAATAGTATTAATGTGCTTTTTTTTTTTTTTCTAAATTAAGGAGCCTCTATCTTAGAGAATTATACTGAGGTATTTACAAATGGAATTAGAACCTGTCTAGGATTTGCTTCCAAATGATCCTGGGAGAGAAATTGGGGACCTAGAGAAAACAAGACTGTCCAGGAGCTGATCATTGTTGGAGCTGATGGTGGGATTCATGATACCATTCTACTTTTAAATAAGTTTGACATTTTTCGTAGTCGAATAGTTCAAAGCAATACTCTCAAAAGGCCACTGATGGGGAACCCTTGTTTTTGCTGCTCCTGTGTCCCAGGAAGGTGACAGTGACTCATGAATTTAACCATCCTTCTCCTTTTCCTCTTTCTCTGTTCCTTCAACCATTACCTACCTCTCCAAACCATCTGATCCTCCATATTACACTCAGAGTGACCTCTCTTATTAGAACAATTCTCCGGGGCTTAAAACCAATGTGCTCTGAGGCTGAAGAGCCAAATCCTCAACACACCTTCAAGGCTCTAGAACAGTCTGCCCGGCTTTGGCCTTCTCTGATACCTCCATCCTCAATCCTCTCCACCCTCTAGCCACACTGGCTTTCCTGCCAGAGGGGCTTTTACACATTTCCTTCTGTCTTTCCTCCCGCCCTCCGTTCCTTCCACAACTGTTGGTTGAAGATCTAGCATGTGCTCGGTATACATACAACTAAAATAACTCCACTGGGTTAACTGTTCTTCAGATCTCAGTTTGATTGTTAACTTATAAGGTAAGTCTTCCCTGACTTCCCTGACAAGGTTATGACCTTATTCCCTGTTTTCATGCTCTTATAGCATTAACCACCCCACCCCTCCATAGCCCTTCTACTTATACAAGGACTTATAGGGCTAATTAACTTCTTTTTCCTGCCACTGGGCTATCAATCAGCTCATGAGAACAAAGAGTATGTCTGATTTTGCTCCCCATTAATACACCCAAAGTGATTCTACATCTAAGTACAACAATGCTTCTAGAATAGTCAGGTCTGAGCATTTTCATATGGAACTACATATTATTTTATTATAATTTATTTTTATGTTTGTTTATATTGCAAATGTTTTTATTTTATGTTACGTTATTATTACTTATATGATATTATCTTTTAGAATTCTGTATTGCAGTAGGCATTATATCTGAACTTCATTTCACAATAATAAAGGAGGATTAAAAACATTTGCTCGGAAGGGTGCTCTGGATTGGAGGGGGTGAGAGTACTGCTGTATTGGATTTCAGCTGCAGGGCTCGAGTTATTCATTCTCTTGGAGCCTCAAATTTCACACCAGTACTGCAGGTACAATGTCAGTGCCTACCTACCTCATAGGATGAAATAACAGCAATAGGCTCAATGTATGTCGTTATGATGATGGAGGTTACAATTATTATTATAACTAATTAAATAAAATTTCTTTTCGCAGTTGCATCTAGTTGAAACCGGGCCTTGGCTCAGCACACCAGGTCTCTGTGACCTAACCCCACTCAGGTCACACCACCATGAGTTCTGCACTCCCGCCACCGTCCAAGTGGTTCGTGCGGTTCCAAGACCCAGGCTGTGTGCGTGCTGCTCGCTCTGCCGGGACAATAGTTCTGTGCCCCCCCACTGCTTCCCAAGCTTCCCTCCAGACTCAGTGCAACTCTCGGCGCCTTCAGGAAGCTTTCTCCCAGCAAACAGTCTGACGTCACTGTCTCCTCTTTCTACTACAACCTTCCTGCACGTCTCATAGCTACCTTGTCAGTAATCGTTGGTTTATCCAGCTCCCGTATGAGATTGTGAATCCCTCAAGAGCACAGAGGATATTTTGTGTGTTTTTGAGTTCTGGCACACAAATTAGTGCTTAATAAATGTTTGCTGATTGGAAGCCGGGATGGCTTAGTGGGTTAAGCGCTCACTTTGCAGCCCCAGGTCCTGAGGATCGATTCCTGGCCCTGGCCCATGCAGACCCATATGCTGAGCTGGGGAGTGCCCTCAGTTCAGTTCTCACTGGGGTGAGACCCCGGCTCAGTTCCAGCACTGTGCAGCTCCGCGCCCACCTGTGGAATAAAACTATGTGGAAAAATCAATGACCATGTTTTTGGGCCCTCCCACTTCTCTCTGTCTCTGGATCTCTCTCTCTTTGTCAAAAACAACAAAAATAAATCTTAAAAAAAATGTTTGCTGATTGACTGAGTGAGTGAGTGAGTGAGTGAGTGAGTAATAACATTTCCCTAGAAACACTCTCAAGGGCTGATAAGCAGCAGCACCAGACCTGAAATGTGGGTTTTAAAATATCCAATCCAGGATGCCTTCCTGTAGCAACCCAGCTCGCCACAGTGGTCTGGCCTGGTTGGCACTACAGAGCAAACATTCTCCCTCCTGGAAAGCTTTACCTCGAATTCCAGGATTCCCAGCTGTCTTGGACAAAGCCTGGCCTTCAAAACAATGAGGAGCACCGATATAAAAAATGAGATGGCCCGGAGGTGTGAGAGCTCTCGGGGTTCCAAGAGACCGGCTAGCTGTTCTTAGATTCTCCCTGAGGATTTGTTCTGGTGAGGATCTTGACGAATTGGTCCTATTATTCCAGGCAATTCTGTCTTCCCAGGAGCCACCTTAAGGCCATAAAGGTGCCCACTTAAGATTCTAACTTGGCAACCACCATAAATTAGCAGGCTCAGCCAGGACTCGAAACACAGTGGCATTTTCACTTTTCTCAGATCTGCAGCTGTTAGAGGACTGGTCAGTAGCAGTTAGCTCCTTCATGAAGCTCCCGACTTGGGGACCACTGGCAGAGTGGACTTGGATATTGGCTTACCCAGTCCACATGCTCCTTTCAAATGCTCCTATTCCAGTGGGTCCAGCACCTGCTTTTACATTCCTGTTTTGCCCCCTTCCTGGGAGCATGAGGACCCAGTTCTAGATCTGGTTCTGCCACAAACCAGATATGGGGTCTTGGGGAAGTCACTCAACCACTCAGGTCTCCAGGTGTCTTATTTGGAAAGGGATTGGATCCAAATCTACTTCTAAGGTTGCTTCTAGGTCTAAGTACCTATTCCCTTGCTAGGCAGACTGTGGTCCCTGGACCAGCAGCATCCACATCACCTGGGAGCTTGTGAGAAATGCAGATTCTCAGGCACCACCCTGTTCTCCTTGCATTAAAATATGCATTTTAACAAGACACCTAGGGGTTCCTGTACACCACAAAGTCTGAGAAGCACTGCTCTATAAGACCATGCGTTTTTGTTTTTTTTTAATTTTTAAAATTTTTTATTTTTTTTGTATTATATTGTTAAATTTAATGGGGTGACATTGGTTGGTAACAATTAGATAGTTTCCAGATGTACAAGTCCACATCACATCACCCATGCATCGCATTATGTGCCCACCACCCAAAATCAGCTCCCCTTCCATCACCATATATCGGGTGTCTTTTCCCACCTCCCCCAACACTCCCTCCCCCTCCTCCCCCCTCTCCAGGTAACCACCAAACTATTGAGAGTGTCCATAATGCTGGTGCCCTCTCCCACCTCCCCTCCCTCTCTCCCTCCCCCCTCCTCCCCTTCCCTCAGGCAATCACCAAGCTATTGAGTGTGCCCATAGGTCTCTGTGTCTTTGTTACTTTCAGTTTTATATTCCACCTGTAAGTGAGGTCATATGTTTCCTGATTCTTTCAGTCTGACTTATTTAGCTTAAGAAGATGGTAAGACCATGTGTTTCACTGCTGAACGGAATCTCCCTTCTGTCCACAAAAGTGCATTCAAATCTGGACAAAAGATGCATCTACCCAGGACATTAATGTCATCCAGGGGAGAGGACGAATGACTTTTTGAACAGGGTTTGTTCAATCTGTACCACCTAAATAAACTCTAAACCAGATTCCTTCTTCCCTCCCTCCCTCCCTTCCTTCCTTTCTTCTTTCATTCCCCCTTTTTTCCTTTTCCACTAGAAAAATGGAGAGAAGAAATATTCTACCATCTTCCAATAAAATGATGCTGTGGCAATTTCCCCAGGGGCCCCGTGCCCTGTGGGGGAATCCCTGTGAGTGTGGCCTGACACCTACGCAGAATGTAGCCCTGGAGCTATTCAGCGGAGGAGGCAGAAGACAGGCAGAAGTAGGGGAGTGAGGAGCAAGAGAGAGGAGCTGATGGAGCTCTGCAGGGAACCAGGCCCCACGGGGTGAGCTTCTAGAAACAAACATTCTGGATCGCTTTCCTCGGCTCTTGACCCTGGGTGGCTCCCATCCTTCGGCAGCCAGGGGGCATTCAGAGACCACAGCTACCCTCTGCTGTGTGTTACTTGTATGCCTCGCGCCTTGTAGAAGATTAATGTCCATTTGTCTAATGAGAAGTCAGAAATGAACACGTGAGTGTTACCAGTCCTCTTGCTATCTGTGAAAGAGGATTCTGGCTTTGCTGCATAGCTTTTTCCTCTGCGCACGCACCCTCCCAAGGAGGCTTCTGCCATTGGCAGATGGGCTTTCTGGCATGTGCTCAAGGCAGGAAAAGGGAAGAGGAAAAGAGGTACGAGGTTTAGGAAACATAAAACAAGATGGCTTTTTAGGTGAGTTTTAAGGAGAGATCATGAAAACAGCTAACGGATGTGAGGATTGGTCATGAGAGAGAAAAGCAATTGAGGAAGTGTTCTTATAAACCAGGGCTTCTCACAATGTGGCCCCAAGACCAGCAGTATCCACATCATTTAGGAGCTGGCTAGGAATGCAGATTCTCGGGCCCCACTCAGACCTACTGAATCAGATGCTCAGGGGATGGGACAGCAGTCTCTTTATCATGCTTTCCTGGGGATTCTGGCACCTACTAACTTTAAGAACTATCATAAACTTTGTATTATTTCCACAGTGAGTGAGAATTGGAGGTAAAAAAACAAGCAAACAGCAACAATAAACAACTTGAGTTCATTAAAAACTATTGCTCTCTGTTGAGCCACACATGTGGCTTTAAGCCTGGAAGCTGTGGACCGCTGACATGATAGGGTCACACTTTTTATTGGTGTTGGTTGCATGGAAGAGTCCGATGCCAAGCATCTTCATTCTGCTCATAGACAGAATCTACCTTGTCTCTGAATGAGCCAGCACTGCTACTTGGAAAATACTGTTATCTTTCTGTGTATAAGATGATACTTCTGTCTAAAATTGTTAGACCAAAAATTGGGAGTTGTTTTATACACGGGAGTAACTCATGTATTGATTTCTTCATGTTGGGTTAGAAAAGTAGGGGTCGTCTCTTACATAGGGGTGCCTTATACACAGAAAAATACGGTAAGTCAGTCACAGGCTGAATCGGACGGATATCAAGTTTGAAGGGCTGCTCTTCTATCCTTGGGGTTTTGTGCTTAGGAACTGACATCCTCAAAACCCTGTTTTCATTCCACAATGAATGGCACATTTAACTTCTGCCCCAGAGTGCAGTCCTACATAAAACTTTAACCAGAACGGGCCAGAAGGTTGGGGGCTGGAGAGAAAGCATATATTCTCATGATCCAAGTTTTTGTAGAGCGCATCAGTCTACAGGCACAGAGGAGTTTCAACACCAACCCAGATATTTCACTGCTTTTTGTCTCACGTTCACAGAGGACCTCATCTTCCTGAGCCTGCCTCCAGTATCTCATGTGTCATAAATCAGGCTGGCATTTCCACATGTCATCTGTCCCACACAGGGAGGTCCTCGGCTGATTACCACCCTAGCTAGAAAGTTCAGACTCATGTGGAGCACAGACATATATAAATAGGCTATTATACTACAGGAAGATATTTTGCAAAACTTCAAAAATAAATAAATAAATAAACAGAAGGAAAACATGCAAATGGTGTTTTAAAACACGAATATAATGCAAGTAGTGTATATACAACAAAAAATAAAATTTATTTCACTCTTGACAACCCCCTTCCCAATTTTTTTTTTGCTTGCAGAAATGTTTTACACATACACTAGCATATATTATTTTTTTTTATTCCTACAAATGGGACTAGTTTGTGCACTGCAGTTTGCATTTCTTATTTTAACAGCTTGGAAATAGTCTAGTACATTCTATTTAATGGCTGCATAGTAACCCATCATGTGGATGTACCTATAATTAGAAGAAGCAACCCTATTTACACTCCTTTCATTTTTCCCCTCTTACAAACAATGTTGCAATGAACATTCTTGTATCTATAATCTGTATACTTTTGTGAATGTATGTGTGGATTAAACTCTTGTTCATGTCTCAAAGGGTATATGCACTCACAATTATTATTGATATTACCAAAATGCTCAACAAAAACATTAGGTGTAGTCATACGCTCTTTGACTATGAATGAGAATCTGTTTCCTTATTCATTTCACAATACTGAGTATTAGCAGTTTTTAGATTTTTGCCCATCTGATAGGTGAAAATGACATCTCCTTGTTGTTTAGAATTGCACGTCTTTAATTAGAAGAAAGCTGAACATCTTTTCTTACATTATTGGCTATTTGCATTTATTTTTCTGTGAACTGCCTTTCATATCCTTTGCCCTTTTCTCCGTTGGTTTGTTCATATTTATTCTTATTGATTTGTATTAGTTCTTTATAAAGTAAGGAAATTATCTTTTAGCCCATTGTATGTGTTGCAGATATTGTGTTCCATTTTATCACTGGTTTCTTGACTTCATGAAATTTGCTTCCACAGAGACAGTTAAATGTCTGTGTAGTTGAACTTCTTTGTGCTTTGCTCTTTGGAGACTAGTGTGATGGGGGAAGAAGAGGCATGAGGCTACCCACTTCAGATGGCATTTGCTTGCTCAGTGTGTCCTTTCTGAAGCCAAAGACTTGGAGTTGCCCCGCGGCTGAAGTGGGGGTGTTTGCAAGCTGGGTTTTGTGTCCATCTGCTATAAGTGCTGGGGATGCCTCTGGGTCAGCCACCCCCTAGCCCTGGGACAACACGCCTTTCCATGTCACCTTAGGTACAGAAGACAGCCCGTCAGTCTGGTCTCCTTCACCCTCACAGAGAACTCTGCTCCTGGGGCCTCATCACCCTTTCTATCATCAGAACACGGTGAGGTCACTCTAGGCCATCAGGCAAACTGTAACGCTGAGCCTCTAAGAGATGAAGCTGGACTTTCTGACCATTTCCTCTCGGGGAGCCACTGTGCTCCTCATTAGCTCCGTGCAAATAAGTCTGCCGTCTCATCCCAGGAGAAACTGAGGCTTCCGCGTGCTAACGGGGGTGTAAGTAATGAGTCCCTGATTCAACCAAAATGTCCTAATACAAAATTAATGAGCCAACTGATCACCCAGTAAGCCTTCCAGAGGAAATACGTCAACTTAATTGAATCTCTTACTGGTGGCATTTCAGGAAATATGAAAAGGGAGGTGGAAAACTTTCAGGCCGTGTGGGAAGGCATGCTTGTGGGCAGGGAAGACGGGAGGCGGCTGGTCCGTGTGCACACCACCCTGGCCAGGCGCTGGGCCCCAGAATCAGCTCCCGCTAAGTGTCCTCACCTTCCTAACCCATCTTGACTCTAAAATTGCCATTTTGGGGAAGCCGGGATGGCTCAGTGGGTTAAGCGCTCACTTTGCAGCGCCGGGGACCAGGGATCGAATCCCAGCCCTGGCCCGTGCGGAACCATATGCTGAACTGGGAGCTCCCTCAGTTCAGTTCTCTCTCTGTCTCTGTCTCTGTATCTCTCTCTCTCTCTGTCAAAAATAAAAAAAAAATATTTAAAATTGCCATTTTAATTTGCTTTTAGCCATGCCTTTGGGGGGATGCACTAGTTGCCCCCACAGCTGTTTGGAATCACACATCAGAATGGAGACTGATTTGGGAACTCTCCCTACTAGAGTGCTCAGGGTGAATGGTGGGGAAGCCACACAGAGTTGCCTAACAGGAGAAGCTGATATCATTCATCCCCTGCTGTAACCCATACATGCCTCACCCCAATGAAGGGTCTGAATTCTGCTTCACAGCTCAGTTAGCAGGAACATTGCATTATTTCATATCACATTAAACCTAACTCCTAAGCCTTCACTCACCAGATTGCTGGAAATTCAACCCGAATCATGATTTTTGAACGCCCCTCCTCTCCCTAAAATCATATAAGAATCCAGGATCTTATTTGGAGGTTGGGTAACAGGGTCTTGCGTCCCCTCCCTGCTGAAATGCAGATTTGGGAAACCTGTGGCCTTTGGATGCCGAACAGTGCTGCCATGCTGCTGGCACCTCTGAGCACTGGGTCCTCCCTGAAAGCCACAACGTGGCTGCTCCCCTAGAGGCCACAACCGTGCACAGGTGCGATGGAGATGGAACACAGGGCCCTGCCCAAACCCCTGACACTCAGCCAGGTGTGGTGCTTTTAAAACACATCTGCAAATTCGTCCACGTTCCTTCCAGCAAACGGTGGAGTCTAATTCCCGTCCCCTTGAACACAGGCTAGCCTTAGTGTTATGGCTAGTTTATGTCTCCCACCAACCCCCACCCCACAAAATTCCTATGTTGAAGCCCACATCCCCCAGTATCTCAGAATAGGACTGTGGGGGAAGCCGGGATGACTCAGCGGGTTGAGCACTTGTCTTGCAGCCCCAGGGACCAAGGATCGTATCCCAACCCTGGCCTGTGCGGACCCATATACTGAACTGGGGTGTGCTCCCATGCAGGAGCCCCCCCCCATTTGGTTCTCACTGGGGCGAGCTTCCCATGTAGGAGGCCCATGGCTTGGCTCCCACTCAGGATGTGCCTCCCAAATAGGAGGCCTCTGACTCAGTTTCCTTCCTGTGCAGCCCTGCACCCACCTGTGGAATGAAACTATAGTGAAAACTAATGATGTAGGGCTATGGAGACTGCTCTTGGCACTCCCCCTTCTCTCTGTCTCTTCATCTCTCTCTCTCTCTCTCTCTGTCCAAAAAAACCAAAACAAAACAAAAAAAGAATGTGACTGTGTTTGGAGACAGTGCCTTAGAGAGGTAGGTAAGTTAAAATGGGGCCATTTGGGTCCTTATCCTATCCAACTGGTGTTCTTATGAGAGAGATGAGGACACACACACACACAGAGAGGGAAGACCATGTGAAGACACAGGGAGAAGACAGCCATCTACAAGTCAAGAAGAGAGGCCTCAGAAGATACCAACCCTGCTGAAACCTTAATCTTGGACTTCTAGCCTCCACAATTGTGGGAAATAAATTTTGGTTGTGTATGCCTTCCAGTCTGGGGTACGTTGTGTTGACTGCCCTACTAGCAAATTAATACATTGAGTGACCCCCTTTTAATGGGTAGAATGCAGTCGAAGTGAAGCTATATGAGTGGCCAGGCTAGATGACACACTCCTACCTGGCTCTGTCCTGCAAGATGCTCTCCCTGGGAACCTAGCCACGTGTGGTGCGGAGGAAGCCCGGGCCACGCGGAAAGGTGTGGGTACTCTTGCCGGCAGCCCCATTAAAGCTGACAGCCAGCATTAATTTCCAGACCTGTGAGAAAACAAACTGTGAAAGGATTCCAGCCCCAATCCTCCAGCCGCCCTAGCCGAGTGGATAGAGAGGGACACGCTGTTCCTGCTGAAACCTGGCCAAACTGCCAGTTCCTGAGCAAAATAAACGTTGTTGTTCTAAGACACCAAGTTTCGGGACCTTTTTTAAGCATCAATAGATGAAAGGAGTACCAGGCTGGAGGTATTAACAGCTTTTATTTCTCCGTAGTCTTTAGCCTTAAGGAATACTTCCTTTCTCCTCCTCCCCATTTCTAAAGATCCCATATGATCTCCCTCAATTTGCCTTTAGTTACACGATGCTGGTGCTTCTTTCCAGGGTGTGAGGTTGGGAGAAGGAGAGGTTTATGCCAACACGTTTTTCTTATTAATGCACACTAATAGAGTAATCTGAGTGCTATCTGTAGGACATATTTTTATTTTGGATGGAAGGTGATAACTATACAAGGAAGTGGTCACTGTTTATACAAGAGTGATCAACATATGCAGGGTTCCCTTTGACCACCCCTGCTCTTGTAAACGACAACCTTGGGTTTCCATTCAGCATTCTGACACATACCGCCAAGCAAACTCGATTCTCCATGCACTGGAGAGGAATGCACATATCATTGGAGGCTGAATCTGGGGATGGAAAGAGGGTTCTATTGCACATCACAGAAAACAACTGTTGGTCGGCCATAGGCATCACTACTTTCTTTTTCTAGGCTTCCCACAACCGACCCTCTCTTACCTTCTCTAGGCTCTTGTCTCTGCCCCTCCAGAGTGAAATTCTGCCTCCCTCCCGCTAGCATACTATTCCCAGAATGTTTAAAAAGCAACAACAACAACCCTGGGCAGCCAAACAGGAAGGAGCCAGTTGTTCCCGAAGCATGCCCCCAAGGCCTGCAGCTCATTCCAACGCCTCCAGTCTCATTTTTGTGTTGTTACTCATGGTACTTGTTTCTGTTTCTTTTCCTCCGAGCTCAGGGAAATTGGCACGAGTGGCCCCGTTTTCTCCTGAGTGCTCTGAAGAAGACACCAGGGTAGTCCTGCTCCAAAGTCCTGAGAGCCAAAGTCAACCTGGGGTGGAGCCCCTAGGCCAGTCACCCTCCCAGTGCCCAAGGCCTGCTGTCGCTCTGGCCTCACCTGCACAAGGCTCATTGCACACCGCCCTGACCAGCAGAGAGCCAAGGCAGACACAAGAGGAAAGGCTCCCAGCATGCCCCTCTCCATTTTTACTTCCCAGATTGAGGACTGGAGTCTAGCCCTTCCTCCAAAGGTGGGCAAACTGCAGGAGTACATGGTGGTTGGTGAAAGTCAGACACCTCTTAGAGAGGCACCAAGAAGTAACAACTATAACAGGAGCTCCTGGCTGCCATTTCTTGAGCACTTGTATGGGACAGGCCCCATGCCAAGTGCTTTGTGCACTATCTCAATTAATACTTAGAACAACCTGATGAGGCAGGTACTATAACTACACCCATTTCACAGATGACAAAACTGAGGCTCAGAGGAGTCTAAGTGGCTTGTACAAGACTACAGAGCTAATGAGGGCAGATGAGTACTGAGCAAATGAGAAAAGGTCTCTTGTCTCCTAGTTAGTAACAAAAGAATATCAAAGGAACTGGTCCAAGAGGGCGGGGACAATGTTGCCCCTATAAGAGCACTCACTATGTACTAACCCTTTAAGCTGAGGTCTCTCCTTTATTACTCACGTCAACCTGAGGAGGAAGAGGTGCTCATCATCCTCATTTTACCGATGAGGATTTTAAACAAGGAAGCGATGTGACTTGATTTCTATGTTTTAAGGTCCTCTGCCCAAATCCCTAAAATCACGTCCTGCTCTGTGGAGACTGATTCACTGAGGTGAGAGTAGAAACAAGAAGAGTGACAGGGTGAATAAACATCCAGGTGATGAGGAGCGTGACAGGGAGATGACAAGGGCACTGAGGAAGGGTTCAGGGTGGAGGCAGAAAACATGGGACTTTTTGATCACTTGGATAGGAGTAAAGAAATTGGAGATTTCAGAAATGCCTCCCGGGTTTTTGGACGGAGTACATGTGGAGCCAACTGAAATGGGTTCAATGGCTGGAATGGGGTCAAGGGTGTAGGTATGGAGGAGCAGGTAAGCTTGAGAGGTCTGAGAATCATCCAAGTGGGGTTGCAGGTCTCCAGTTTTCAGGGGTCACTCTTCCATTTCAAGGGACAATAATCTGAATCTTTCCTCCTCCACTTGACCACACAAGGATGAGTCATTTTCAGTTTCTTTCTCTTGTTTTAATGCCTTTCCTTAAAGAATTCTACTACTTTGTCCAAATCCGTATAGGCCACATTTTGTCCTCTGTAAACACCAGGGCTTTGTTTATCCTGCTTTGCCTCAAGCAGAACATTGTAGATCATCTCATGCAAAACCCTACAGTTGGCCGGTGAGGTAGCTGCTGTTACTATCCTGTTTTTAGACAAGAAGGCAGAGGATGAGAGAGATAAACTTGTTCCAGGATTTACAGCTAATCAGTAACAGAGCCAGGACTACCCCACTGTTAAGGTGGGTGGTGGCACTTGGAGTTTAAGCTCCTCTTCTGCCATTCACCTTAGTGTGACTACAGACATGTGATGTCTTCTATACTCATCTTTCAAAGGTCGAAACCCACAAGGTTGGGAGGGGAGGAGAGAGAAATGAAGGGGGAAGGAAAGAAGGAAAGGTGGGTAGAGGGACGGAATGAGAAAGAAAGAAGGTGAAAGCCTTTGATTAACAGTGATCTCACACTAATTGTTCCCCAAAAGACACTTCTTCAAGTGCAATAAATTCTGGCAAGTCAATCACTGACTATAGGTATGGAAGCTAGGCCTGGTCACCTCCCATTCCTAGGTGTCCCCTCTGTAAAAGAATGAGACTGGCTACCCTGAAGAAGCCATAGAGCCAGAGAGAGGGTCAGGTTTGGGGCCAGTGTCCAATCCCTACTCTCTTGACTCCTCCTTCCTTTTCCTGACACTTGTCACCTGCAGGTGGCAGAAAGCCCCGCGGCTGCTCAGGGTGAAGGCCAGTACCCAACAATGGGACTTCGCTGAAGTCAGGGCAAGGTCTTTGGTTGTCTTTAGATCTTGAGTCTGGAGAAGAGTTCGTGTTTGTTAAACAACCTCGCACATCAGGAAGCAGTATTTTCAGAGAATGGTCACTCTGTTCTGCCAAAAGTAGCAAGGAATTTTGCTCTGTTCTCTCATAGAGACATTCAGGACTGATCTTAATTTCAGAGAAAGTGAGTAATGGCTTCTGTTTTATTTCAAGGGTGACAGGAAGACATTGCTTGTCCCCCAACAAAATTCTCTCTTCCCCAAGTCTCTCAAACATACTCTCATTGCCAATGAATTCCTTTGGACTAAGCTCCTCCATTTATGATTCTTGAAGCCCACTTTGAAAATGCAAACCCAGTGATGGAGATCATCCATTAAATCTCTACATCCTACTATGAAGAGCCACCGGAGTGCTGGTTTTAATGATTCAATCATTTCATGATTCACTCAATCTGGAGGAAATCGCCTGCATGCGCCACGACTCCATTTTCTCAGCCCTGAAGTGGGAATAATGATTGTTGTAAAGATGACCTGGCACACTCGTGTGCAGGGCACAATGGTTGGCACACAGTCAGCACTGACGCTGGGAGGTGGTGACAGCGGCAAGAAAGGCAGCAGCAGTAGAAGGAGTTACTGCTGTCCCTCTCAGGAGAGATGAGGAAAGACAAGACAGCACAGTACCTGGAAGGGAAAGGATTGCTCAAAGAAAAGACAGAAGACGAGGTCACCCACTGGACTACTCTGCTGAGCACTGATTCCAGTGACTAATCCGTAGAGAATGATGACACCAGCCGCCAGCTCAGGAGGTGCCTGGTTCCAGGCACGTTGCCTCACACATTGAATGCTTTCTCTCTGAATCCTGATAAGAAGTTGATGCAGTTGGTTCTACTACTGTCATCCATTTAAGACTGAGGAAACCGAGGTTCAGAGAGCTAAGGCAACTAGTCTGGAGGCAACGGAGCCAGGACCCAAACCATCTCTCTGTCCCCAAAGCCCAAATGATGAATTCTGCACTACCCCCTGGGAACAGTAGGAGTGCTGAGCAGCCTCATTCTGCACCCCCTCACCCAGGAGACCGGGGGTGGGCGTGGGGTGGGGGTGGGGTGTGCCCTCAGCTCTTCTCTCTTCAAGATCTGAAGATCATGGCCCTGCAACAAGCAGACAAGTCCCAGGCCACGCAGGGCCAGGTCTGAAGCCCGGCTATCTGCCTCATTTCAGCAGGCTGCTGGATAGCTGAGCACAGGAAATTAAAAGCAACTCATAGATCACAAAGCCCGACAGCAAGTGATCTCTGATAGGCTCCGCCCTCCTGCCCTGCGGCTTCTGCCTTCTGCAAGCAGATCTCTTGGCTGAAGAACTTCTGAAGGAGACACACTGTCCTAGTTGCCCGTGTCTTGGGGGGCAAATAAGAATGCCCACCCTCAGAGGACTCAGAGTCTGGAGAGGCAGGCCGTTAACTGTAAGGGTGGTAGTGTGTGTGTGTGTGCATGTGTGTGTATCTTTATTGACTAGAAGGGTTTACAGCATTCACACACACAAAAAATGTGCAATTAAAAATTAGATAGTCCTGCTCTTAAAATTTCCACAAAGGCAAATTTCAAGCTCAAATTTACTCCTGCTTGGTCCTCTCTTCTGGTACTTCCTCTCTTCCTTCAAATCCCCTCAACCCAAATTTCCTATTTATCTTTGTACAAAAAATAAAACATAAAATAAAATACCAATTCTCTCTTTATCGCTTTGTGTTCTGCTAACTTTGCCCTCAGCATCTCAATACAGTTCTCCAAATGTAGGCTGACCAGACGTCCCATTTGAAATGAGACAGTACCGTCGCTTTCTGTCCCGTTTAAAATGGCACATCTGGTCAGCCTATCCAAAAGAGAATTCTGGGGCCAGGTGTTAGCATAGTTCCACCCTCCTGTAATGACTTCAGCAGACAGAACATCAGAACCAAGCCAAATGACCTATTGGGACCCCTGCCACTCAGGAGAACAAAGGTCTTGGATGCAGGGAGGACCACAACCCTTTCTACTTTAGTTCATGTTGAACTGGACAGGGTGATCCTCTCTGCAAGACCTAAGGGATCTCTCACAGGCCACATTCATATCTCCCCAGAGGCAGTGAGCCCTCTAAGAGAAGGAAGCTGGAGAAGTTGGAGCCACAGGTGGGCTGAGGCTGTGACCAGGGACCAGCAGTGATTTTGGACAAGGCAGGTGTCTGGTTGATGCCTGGCTTCTTCCTCTGTTGAGTCTTTCCCAGGTTACTTTTTATCCATAAGCCCAGTCACTGGAGACAGGATCTTGAGCACATAAGATCTACGTGGTATTTACTCTTCATGGTACCTATTCAAGCAACGATCTCAGTGCTACACACAGGGTGGGTTCCTGATCAATGCCTGTTGAATTACCATATTCATGCCCCAGAACTCATACGTCTCACTAATCACACATTCAATAAACACGTATTAAATACCGTCTCTGTGCCAAGGATGGGAACAAAAGCAAAATAAGACCCCATTCCTGTTCACAAGAGTCTAATAATCTAGTAGGGAATGTACAAAAGAAACAGCCAGTTATTCAAGAGTGAGACAAGTCTGGGTCATGTGCTCCCTTTTCAAATAGCTATTGAGTATCTTTAATGTCCCAGGCTTTGTGAAGTACTCGGGAGCTGAGGGAAATAAAAGACAGCTCTGTAGAAAACAAAAACAAAAAACAAAACAAAACAAAAAACACACCTTGTGCGTTTGATTGTGTGTTGAGCGCCTGGAGGGCAGGGAACGTGGGCAGGAGAAAATTTGCAAGCTCCTAACGCAGTGATAAACACAGAGTCACACAATAAAAATGTATTGAATGAATATTGACTGAAACCTAATCACAGAATATGATCCATGCCATGACAGAGGCAAAAGGGTATTGTGACTAACTGCTTGGAAATTAGGGAGCATCTAAAAGCGTGATGGCATCTGAATCTTCCCTGAGCAGGCATGTGTGCTGTGTGGAGCATAAGTTTGGTGGGGGTGATGGGGAAAAAGATGAGGTATGAGGTTGGAAACAGAAGTCTGGGGCTATATTGCTGAGGGCTTTCTATAACGTACTAATAATTGAGAAAAATCAGCCCTGTCTTCTATGTATTATTTATTTATTTATTTATTTATTTATTTCTGTGAGAGAGAGAGAGAGAGAGATACAGAGAGAGAGAGAGAACTGAACTGGGCGAGCTCCCAGTTCAGCACATGGGTCCGCACAGGCCGGTGCCGGGATTTGATCCTCAGTCCCCGGCGCTGCAAAGTGAGCGCTTAACCCGCTGAGCCATCCCAGCTTCCCCAGCCCTGTCTTCTAGGCAGAGTTGTGAGCCATTACTGCCTCGACATATCCTTGTTTTCCTAGCAGAAAGGGAAAGGCACCTGATAGCAAGTAGATGAGAACATGGACTTGAGAATCAAGCCGACCTAGATTCAAATCCTACCCTCACCAAGTTTTTAACAGCAGATACTGGGCAAGGAACTTCTCTGAGCCTCAATGGTTTTATTTCCAAAACAGGAATCATAATATCCAGCCCAGAGGAGTGCTGTGAAGGACTAAATAAGACAATAAATGGCCTGTCCCCAAAAAAATTCAGCCATTGTCCATATCACGAGAATGGTTACATGGCTGGATACCTTCCAGACAGCAAGCCCTTGTGTGTCACAGAAACCGTAACAGAATAATTGGCTAAGGGTGAGTATTTTTTAAATAGTTATTCTTTGTTATTGTCATTATTATAATAATTATTACTACTGTCATTCTATTTGGAATAATGCTGCTTCTTATCCGCCCCTGACAGCCTACAAAGCAAGTTAACTTTGAGGCCTACCTTTTCCACATTGGTTGTCTCAACAGAGCACGGAGATGTAGATCACTCATTTGATGGGAAGTGTGGGTTACTCACCAAGAGAAATGTGGTCCCAGCTCCCTCCATTTCTCACTGAGGACACTGAGGCCCAGAGAAGCTCCTGGCTTGGCCCTGGTCCTACGACTGCCTAGTTAGTAATAGGCTAACCCCAAGCCTGTGCCCCTCCAGTTACAGCTCATTGCAATCCAGTTAACTCTGCTGCTGTGTAGACGGACCAAGACGAAAATCAACTTCAAATGCCAGTCTCCCAAAGCCAAGTCTCATGGAGGAGCCAAAGCCCCTGCTCCTTTGTCCTTATCAGGCCCCCTCTGACTGCCCCACTCCCCCAGCTTGGTTTGCTTCCTCACACTGCAATCTCCACAGGCAGCTGCCTGGTGCCTGAGAACAGACCCTGTCTGGGAGCCCTCCTGCCCCCTCCCCTCCCCCCGGGGGAGGTGAGAGGTCCCTCCTGCCAGCGTTCATCTCAGAGTGGGAACAAGGCCTGGGGACACGGCTGGGGCCCACGTCGGGAATGTTATTGCTTCCCCAGCCTCTCATCCCCAGTGGTGGATGCGGCAGCCTCACCACAGCGCGGGGCATGGTTCTCACCAGCAGGCCTCAGTGGGTTGCTTTGGAGTTGGCCCTCCTCTGGCAGCTGCCCAGGCTCCCATGGCTTCCCAGAATCCCCCCCGTTGTCTGGGTCACAGCTTTCCTCGGGAAGAGAAACTCGAGGGGAGACCCTCAGCGGGAGAGGAGTAGCTCAGCTCTTTCTGGAGCTCCCCCAATAGCCCTCCAAACGCTTCACTGAGGCCTCCAAGGACCCAGACGAGCCACGCTCAGTGCCAGCTGCTGTTCTGTCCCCTCTGTGAGTCTCAGAGAACCTGCCGTCCTCACGGGCAGATGAAAGAATTCCACACGCAAAGGTTATTTTCTGCACCACGGGTCTCCTCACTGCTGGCCTGACCCACAGAAAGCCCGGCTGTGGGCTGGCCCAGGCCCATGGCGAACCAGCAGCCTAATCAAGGACTCTCCTGGACAGGATGGGGACTGACGGACTGAACCAATCACACTCCTCCTCATGCCCTAAATACGTATTGAGGTCTACGTGTCAGGTGCTACGCTAGGCTCCAGGGTTATGCATGTAGAGGGGGCTTTGTAACCGCAGACCTTGTTGCTCTCAGTAGGAATTCAATATATGACCCTGTTCCTTATTAGCAACTCAGCCTAGCTGTCAGGATTTTGTTGTGACATAAACACAACTCTCATTTACAAGGTAGTCAATATTTTAAATAAATCAATACATTTCTTAAGATTGTTGACTTCAAGAAAACAGAAAGTGAACCCAATCTGGCTTAAAGAAAAACTCAGAATTCACTGGCTCATATCTTAGAAGGCCAGGACAGCTGTCCTCAGGAAATCAAATGATGATCTCTCTCTCCCCCTCCCTCCTCCCCCCTCCCTTCTCACCCCATATCTGAGCTCTGTGCTTCTCTCCATGTGGTAGACTCATTCTTTCTTAAGATAGAAGAACTTTATCCACACAGCAGAAGCCAAGGCATAGGAAGCTGTAGGCTTCAGCATCCCAGATTAGCAGTGCCCAAGGAAAGAGGAGTTCTCCCCCCAGAACCCCCCGACAAAATGTAAGGTAAGGTCATCAATAAACAAAACATGGGTCATGTGGTCACCACTGAGCCAGTCACTGTAATAGCTCAAAGAGCCTAAGACACTCTGATTGGTCAAGCTTTGGTCACATGACACCTGTTAGTCCCCACCACTATAACTAGGTATCTTGAAAGAGGAAAAGTTCCCCAAAGAAGGAAGTATGCTCTTGCCATGGGGGAAAACGGAATGGATGCTGAACAGACTGGAGGAGAGGAGGCAGAGAAGAGATGTCTGTTACATCAGAAAGAATAAAAGGAAAAGCTATTGTTCTACAGAAGAAAAAGTAGGGCAGGCCTTTACCAAAGAATACTTAGCATTAGAATAATTTCTAATGATTCATCAGAATACAGAAAACATAAATATATTTTAACACATTTAATCTATTGGCAACTTTTATAGAATATATAGATGTGATAAGTCAACACAGAGCTAATGCTCAAGGTGACAGAGGACAAACCAAATAACTTTTGGAGCAAGGAAGAGAATTCACGTCTATTGAACGTCTACTGGGTGCTGGGCCTGTGTCTCCCAACTATTCCTGAAGATGTAGGGCCACCCCTAGGGGCAGGTGCTATGGTTTTCCTCCATTTACAGGAGATAGAACTGATGCTCAAAGACATTTTTTGAAAACCATCACAGCAATGGTCCCTCGGCAGGGACGCAGCGGAGCTGGGATGTGAGGCCAAGCTGCCTGATTCCAAAGCTTGTGCTCTTTCCACAAGTCTGTTCTGCTTGCTGAAGGCAAATATAGCGCTCATGAAAGGTGGAGGAGTGAACAATGAGTCCCTCTATTTATAGCCCGAGAACAAAACCAGACAGCCCTTGCCGAAGTGCCAAGAAGGGAAACAGTTTTTCTGGGTCCTTCATGAGGACATTCTTTGCTCCCAAAATGGAGAAGGCACTCAAAAGGAAGACAGCACTTTATGGAATGCCGAGGAGCAGACGGCCAAGCAAGGACAATGGCTTCAGCCACCCAAGCATCATTAGTGGAAAGTGTGTCCAGACCTGAGAGTTAATGGAATCTACCGCAAGTCACTAATTGAGAAATGGTGGCTTCGAAGCTAAACCTTTCATTCGTGAAGTTTGGCAGTAAATAAGAAGCTTTGCGTGTATTTTTAAATGACCAGGAAGCTGAAGAAGAAAGGTTAACACCAGATTGGAGTGAAAACAAATGTGTGTCTTATTTATAGGGAGAAAAATGGGAGGAAGAACATACCGTTAACAACAGAAATAAAAATCCAAACTAACTCGACCAGTTGAAACCTTAGGCTAGGAAAACAATGAGTCTGTTTGGGTAGTTGCAGTTCTCTTCCGAAAGAAAAAGAATAACTGCCAAGCTAACTACCGGACCCGACAAATAACACCTAGCACTAGGGGCGGCACGAGAGCCTTGTCTTTTGCTCACCGAGACGCACTAGCACACAGGGACCCCGTCCACGGGCTTTCAGAAGTAGCTTCTCTCATGACTACCTGGGGCGCCCCCGTGCCCCTGGCCTTTAGGGCCCCTCTGCCCTCCTTCCAGGGCTCCCAGAAAACCAATTCACTCCCATTAAGCAGCTGGCGGGAGTCCAGTCACATTCCTCCAGGGGAGGAGGCTCCAGGCCCTTCAGCAAAACATCAGAAGCGTCACAAGTTTTTCTCTAAATGATAATGTCACCTCTTCTCTGATGGCACCTCCTTATGAACTACTACACACGTCTCTCTTTTTTCTCTGTCTTACCAAAAACATTCTCCCAAATGAGAGGGGTATAAAACAGAAGAGAACTGCAGAGGAAGGAAGACCCATGAGCAAGCCTCGGCGTCAGCATGCTGAGGCCACAGTGCAGCCCACAGTGCAGAGCTGTGGGGGGCGCCCTGTCCCACTCCCACCTCCCCAAGAACAAGACCCGTTCTGGTGCTGGGCTTCCCACCAACTGTGAAGTCACAAGCTACTACTACTGGCTATCATTATTTTTAAATCCCACTGTAAAAGGTATTTTATATACATAATATTCCTGCCATAGGAGAATTTTTACATTGATGAATTTTGTTGGGTGATCGGATTCTTTTCAAATTCAAAGACCCCAGAACTGTCTCACATGTGCTGCTGGTGAAGAAATAAATAGATACAAACTTCCTGATGGGCCGCTGGCGATGCGCATGCTTTTCTAATCCAGCAGTTTGCATTCCAGAGCATGGACTCTGGGGCTACATTGGCTCCATCACAGGTTAGTCATGTGACTGAGTCTGAGTCTCAATTTCCTCATCGCTAAGGTGGGGGATGACAACAGTACCTCTGGGGACGCTGGGTATCTCACCTTTTATCTTGTTCTATGTAAGATAAAAATAAATCTTAAAAAATAACAGTATTTCTGGAATTAAAAAAACAAAACAAAAAACAATGCTGATGGAAGACCCCACCCATAGAAATTCTGATTTCATTGGACTGGGATGTCCCTTGGACCTCAGGATTTTTACTTTCTTTTGTGGGCTTTGTTTTTCCCCCGAAATTTTCTAAAACAAATGTATCACTGTTATAATTAGAAATTAAAAGCATAAATGCTATTTCGAAGACATTTCAATGACTCCTGTGAGAGTGGCTGACTTTGCAGTGATGCGCATAACTGGCTCACCCGGTTGCTTTCTCCCAGGGGCAGCTCACAGAAGAAGCAGGGGAAGCTGGAGTTGGAACCTGAAAGGTGCTGTCAGAGCATGAATCAGTGCCTGAAAGAGGGGACACCAGGAAAGGTGGGTAGAGGGCTCAAGGTGGGGGACACAGGACAGGGGCTAGTAACCACGAAGATTTACACCAGCTACACTGACTGAGCGACTGTGGGAGGTGTGGCCCTTCCTGTCTGTGGCCTTGCTCGGTGCCCATGTGATGCTGAGATTTCATTTGTGTGTGTCAGCATCACCTTTTGTCTTTTCCTGCACATGCTCTCAACAAGGGCTTGGGCACCACAAGGAGAAAGGCACCAAAGGAAGGTTTGTGGCTGCTGAGAAAATACAGCTCCCTAAGAGTCCAAGGCTATTTTTGTATTTGTCTCCCTCCGTGGCTAACATTAAATGCTCGGGGTCTGACGGTGGAGCTTTGTTATCGGTATAGCATTTATTTACTTTTGTCCATTTATCCAGCAAGTCATTATTGAACTCTTATTAAGTGCCAAGCCCTGTGCCAGGCAGTTTTCATCAGTTAATTCTTATCTAAATGTTTTGTGTTTTTTTTAATGACACAAGTACTGTTATTAGCTTGCCTTTGACAAAATTTGAAAGCCGAGGGAAGTTATCGGCCTAAAGTCACCCAGAAAGTTTTTAGTCATCGCAATGATGGCTGTTCATTGAGCACCTACTATGTGCCAGGCAGTATACTAAGAGCTTTGCACCCTCTTACCCATCTCCATCCCTGCCTCCCTCAACTCTCCTACAAGAGCCCTGTGAGACAGTAGTTATTACTGCCAACTCGCAGATGAGGAAACTTAAGCACAGAGAGTTACTTACCCACAGTCACACAGCTTTTAGGCAACAAGAAAAGATTAATATCCAAGAGTGTCGAACTCCTGGGCTCCTACTCTTAATCCCTACATTGTGCTGCTTTCACACCTTAGTGGCTGAGCTTCAGAAGTCAGACCAGGCTTGATGCCTTTAGTATATACAGTATATTAAAGATACTTGGATCAATTTAAGATTGTCACCTGTCTTGGCCTGTTCGCAGTACCTGAGATTGTCACAGCCTATAAGCACATAGCCTGAGGAGCTGGAAACCTACTCCAACCTAACTTGCTTTCTTAAAAAAATCTAATGCTCTTTATAACTACTATTTTAGGCATGTGCTCATTATCATCCAAAAAGCCACGGCAGAAGAGAATTATGGGAAGATGAAAGAGAAAGCAAGAAAAGGGCACCTGCCGGTTGCCACGGTGAAATGTTCACAGGAAGCAGGAGACAACCATTAGCATTCAGTTTAATGGTGTGTTTAGCCCCATCCATAACCAAAAGTGTGTTTACTGCTGCATATTTCCTTTGTGAGAGGGAATCACAAATCTCATTCTTCATATTGAGAGCCAGTTAATGGCTCTAATTATACATCAGCTCACACTGATTCTCAACCAAAGGACGGGGCCATCCGAGTTCCCCCGTTCCCCCAGGCTGTGCACGCAGATACCTCGAACCCCGGTCCCGTGGCTCTGACCGCTTGCTGCCCCGTGGTTACTGGTAACCTAGAACTGCTAAGGGGGGTGGCCCAGAGTCCCCCAAGGCTGAAACTGAAATGGGTCACTTCAAAGCCTCAGGAACACAGCACCCCAACACTTTCCATTTAAATGACACTTCATAAACTGTTTATCCACCCAACAGCCTGCAATGTTGTCCAACTCCATTACCCACACACTCCGAAAGGGGCCAGTGAGGTCAAGACACACCCCCTGGGATGTGAATCAGCCCAACAGACTTCCTCATTAAGCCCGAGTTTCTGGTAGGTAGTATGGCTCAGTGGTCAGCACGGGGATCCGGAGGCCCTGCTGGCCTGGGTGTGAATCTCAGCTCGACCACTACCTGGATATGGAGAATTTAAACACGCGGGGCTACAATCTCCGCAACGGGAGTCGTGACTGCTGTATAGGGCTGTCGAGAGCATAAAATTTCTGGCACACAGTTAATGCTCAAAAAATGGTGGCCGCCACCATGGGTACCTACGGTCTCAGCTGTTTCTCACCGAAGATGAGGGGAAGCAGGGCTGTTCTGGATCAGTGGGTTTCCACTGTGGGCAAGTGGAGCAATGCCCCGCTTAATATTCTCAAACACACCGTTTTCAGCACAGAGTGGAAGGATGGATTTCCCCCCTTATTTAGTTAGAAGAGAGACCAACCCACAGCAACAGGGACAGCAGGCAGTGCATTTCAAGGAGAGGGACCGCTCTGAACAACCCTGCCCTCCCCCTTTTTGTGGTTTCTGAATACACTGAAGCTGGGTATTCAAAACATCCAGAGGCAAACGGGGGACACCAAAGAAAAACTACCAAAAATCTGGTTTGAGGCAACCTAGATAGATACAGATAATTGTCCTGATTTTTCAGTTTCCACATGTGCATATAGGTTTATAAAAATAAATAAACAAACAAATAAATAAGAGATAAACAGAAACCTAAATTAAAATGAAGACCGGGGGCCAGAAGGGGGAGCTCTCGTGCTCTCTTTGGAAGGTGACTTTTAACTGAAGGTCAACAAGTTCCTCATAGACAGTAACTAACATGCACTGAGTGCTTGCTGTATACCAAAGCCAAACTTTTCTTCCATGTGTTGTGTCATTTAATTCTCACAATAGGCCCTGAAGACAGATGCTTTTAAGTAAGCAACTGGGACTCAAAGAGGTTACATACCTATCCAAGTTTACATAAGAAGTGGCAAAATTGGGACCTAAACTCCACAAGCACTAATCTTAACCCATATGCTGTACCGCCTCCCAGGTTTCTGCCGGGCAGAGTAAGTACATGGTGATTAGCCCGGGGCCAGCAGTTTGCAAAGGTTGACCTGCAACCAGATGCCAATCCCTCAAATCCAGCCCTGCAGCTCGACCGTCACCTCCTCACCCTCCTTGTCCTTCTTTCACTGAAGGGCCTTTGGGAAATAATAACAGCACATTTGCACGGAAGTATTAGAGTCCCACAGAAATATCAGGTGAGCCAAAGACCCCTAATCAAGATGAAGTCAGCTAAAGCAATATCTCAACCTTTGCTTGCAAGACCCTTCAAAGCTAGTTTCTAACTCTGATTGCATTCTACCCCCCACCCACCAACAAGTCTGTAAGTAGATGTGTTCCCATTGCAAAGAAAAGACAAGTACAGCAAGAGGAGTGATAACTAGATGCAGAAAAGAAGCCAAGCACTAGTCTCCTAGTGTCTCCCCACCCTCCTTCTCGTTCTCTCTTTGTCTCCATTACACATCTTACGGGAGGCAGTATAATGTATTAAAAGAATGGCAAATAGGTGGTACTTGTACCGCTAGACATTCTACCTCAGCCCTTGCGGACATTATTAATTGACCTCAGCACTCTCCTCTAAGTCAGGAAATTGCCTCAGTATTCTAGCCAAGGCATCCTGGCAGCAACTGCCAATCAATTAATGCTGGCACTGCAGATAAAGCCTATTTTATTCCTGGGATAGTGAGGAAGAGCAGATATTTTTGGAATTTGTCAAACCAGGATTAGAATCCCAGCCCAGGAACCTATTTAAGCAATCCGAGCTTTAGTTTTCTTAGTACTAAAATTGAGATTATCGTACTTCCTTCACAGGACGGTCGTGCAGAGAGGAGGAACCCCGGCCCAGCTCTGGGCTTCTTGCCTGGCACCCAGAGGCCTCTCGCTTAAAGGTGTGTCTCCACCCCATTGCTCGATGAGCATGTTTTCAGCATTAGCATGTACTACCCTGCCAGGAACCGGGACTACAGGAACGACCGAGTTAGATAGAGAAGGTTCCTGATCTCATGGCATATTCTAGTGGAGGGAGTGATTGTTTCTTTCTTTTTTTTCTTCGTAAATGATTGTGTATGAAGTAATTTCAGCTTGTGATAAGTGGTATGAAAGAAAAGGGCTGAGTGATGAGATGAAGAACAGTAGGATGGGGCAGGGTGACTTGGGGGATTCTCAGACACTGTAGGGAGTTTCCTCCCACTTGAGTGCCAGCCCTTGAGTCCTTAACCTGAGAGGCAGTCACAGTAGAAATGGACCAAGTGGTGTTTTGAAGTGCTGCGATGGAAAAGAGGCGGATTACTCACAGTGCTTCCTCGCTGGCCCTCTCCTATTTGGTTGGCTCTATCCCCAGGATGAGAGGGATTGAATGCTCAGGGCTGTACTCCTGTGCTCTGACAAGGCCCCTTTTAGGTCCCAGCTAATCCGTGGCAATCAGCCTGCCATCGGCAGTGCTGGACCCCCAGAAACCCATGCTGCACATGGCCCCCTTCCTCTCTCCTCTCCCCTCCCCCTTCATTCCCCCCCTCCCCCTCAATTGCCCATGCCTGTAGGTACAGAGTCCACTGAGGCCTGGGGCGGGGTCCTTCAGCCCTCTGACAGGTACTCCCTGCAGGGTTGGATTTCACTCCCTGCGTGTGCGCTGTAAACCCAGAGACAGAGACGAGAATCAAGGCCCAGGAGAAGGACATCTCTAGAGAAGTGTGCATCCAGGGGCCACCAAAGGGTGACCCTAAAGACATGTGTGCAGACCCAGACAATAATCACCTCCATGTATACGACACGACTAGCTATTTTCATAGTACAGTAGACTCTCTGTTAACTGGTACTTGACGATTTTGAGCTTGAGATTTTCCTGGTTGCTTGAGAGGGCCAGTGCCTTCTGGTTAGTGGAGAGTCTACTTACATTTATTGGGCACCTTCCAATCCCCCTGGGTGCCCATTAACTGAGAGTCTACTGTGTCTCTCCAGCCACCTAGAGAGGCATTAGGCAGGAGGGGAAACTAGGAGCTTGGTGGTTCTGAGTCTTCCCCAGGGCTACTAAGCTGGTCAGTGGGAGAACCAGGACTAAACCCTGGGGCTTTTTTAAAACACACAAAAGACCCAGAGTTTGCTCCCTCTGCATCTGTCAGGGTTCTCCAGAGACAGGGAAGCAATAGGATAGATATACAAAGACAGAGAATTGAGCCACGCAATTGTGGGGGCCAGCAGGTTAGAAACGTCTAGGGCAGTCCAGCAGACTAGAAAGTCAGGTAAAAGTGGATAGTACAGTCTTGAATTAGAAACCCATCAGGAAGATAGGCAGGATGGAAATGCAGGCTGTATTTCAATGTTACAGTCCTAAGGCAGAGTTTCCTTCTTCTCTGGAAAACTACAGTTTTTGCTCTTAAGACTTTAGCTGACTGGGTAAGGCTCACCCACCTACTGGAGGGCAATCCAGTCTACTTAAAGTCAACTGATTGCACATTGTAATCAAATCTACAAAATACCTTCCCCAAATCATCTAGACTAGTGTTCGATCAACACCTGGGAACCATAGCCTAGTCAAGTTACCACATAAAATTAACCGTTGCACCTTTCTTGGGACACTTTATTGCAACATCTCACTTAATCCACACAATAAACTATGAGGAAACTGCTTTCTACTGCGCAGATGATGAAACCAAGGCTCGAAGAGAAAAAGTAACTTATTGGATCTCTCACAGCTCGGGTGGCAAGACCAGTATACCAGCTCCCCTTACAGACTTCTCGGGATGCCAATTCCATGGCTGGAAGGTACCAAGGTATCCCTAAGGTCAGGTGACTATACAGCTATGACACCTGTGTTTGGCATAAACATATCGGAATTTACACACTAAAGTAGTGAGGTGATCTTAAAAAGCCACCATTCGAGCAATGCTTCAATTATTTACAGATGCCGCTCTGGGTCTTCTTCAAGGCATAGATTCTCTGTAAGGACACATACAAAACTTGGAAAAGGAAAACTGGGTGTCAGGGTGACAAGGATGGAAAAGGGACTTTTCATCATTGATTTTGTGTGTCCTTGGACACTTGAATCATGTGAATGTATTGGTTCTCAAACCAATAAAACTAAAAAAATACATAGTAAATAAATAAAACAAAGAGTTTAAGAGAGGCAACAAGGACCTCAGCTTCATGACCGCATCACCACAGAGCCTCCCTGCACTTGGCTCTGGACACAGAGAAAGGATGAGGCAGGCAGCACGCCAGCCAACCTGTTCATCAGCACTCAGTTCTCGGTGACTCTGGCTTCTTCCAAAAATCAGAACCATTCTCAAAGAAGGAGAGTGCGCCACCAGTGAGGATAGTCAAGAATTTGCTTCAGTCTCTGAAAACAATTTCAAGAGGAGTTTGAGCAAAACCAGCATCACTGGAGAAAGTGTACATCACCCCCAAGGTGATGTTTTGAAGGAGAAGTCACTGGGTTGTGTAGCTCAAGTTCCATTTATTTATTTTTTTTCTAATCTGCCACAGTAGGGCCTTCAAGTACCTGATCCACTACCCATGAAAGATTCAGACCACGAATTGCAAAATCAAATTCCTTCCCATTCAGGCAGACCGCACAAGCACATGAAGCTCCCCGGGGAGGTGTGGGAGCCACAGGAAGAGGGCGGTGCCTGTCCATCCAAAGCTTTCACGCTCAACTACATGCAAGCCGTTGTGTTGGGCCATGTTCTCGTCTCAGGCCAGATGTGGCCATAGTCCGGCAGGTTACCTCCACTGAAGCCATTCTCAGTCATGTGGTTCTGATGACTCTCCGCTTCCTGCTCCAGTATTGGATCATATGATCCAGGCCTGTGCAGACATTATAATTTTATACCCCTGACTACTGGGATTGGTTCAGGCATGAGCACATGACATAAAATGGTACCATCAGGACAGATACAGGGATCTTTATGGCAGCTTCAGGAAAACAGTTCTCTTTCCCACCAGACCTGGACATGGGAGCTGCTGGCAGCCGTGTGGTCTCCACGTTGAGGTGGAGAATGAAGAGAACCTGAAGGAGAGAGGAACTGGGAGAGAGACTAGGTCTGGAGGCTGTGAATCAAACTCTCTCTGGGTGTTTCTGTTATATAAGATAATTAACTCCTGATTTTGCTAAAATCATCTTGAGTTGGGTTTGCTGTCATTTATCACTAATGTAGTTCTAACGAATACATTTGTCAGTTATAATGTGTTCCTTTGGATTTGAGAATTAAGAGAATTCTCAGTCTGCCAAAATTCCTCATAAAAATGCAAATACTTTTGGGAGGGAGACTGATATGAACAGTAGAATCTAGGAACTACACAGAGGACAGAGGCCTCGAAAATTTCCTTTTGGAAACCCCCAATGACTTTCAAGTTTTATTTCAGCAACAGAACTTTTTTTTTTTCCCCCCAAAGAAAATCACACAGAACCCTCATAGAGAGATGTATTTTTTCCTGCCCCTTCCACTCTGGTTGTACAAGTGCTTTGGGAATGCCATTAGGCCTTTGAACATGCTGTTTCCACTATCTGATGCACTTTTTCTACTCACTAGTTCCCCCACTCACCCTAAACCGGTTTGCTAAACACACGATTAACCTCTGGATAATTCAGTTTAAATGCCTCTTCCGTTGAGACGTCTTCTCAGAAGTCTGCAGATGGGTGCCCTGCAAAAGGGCTCCCACAACACCCTGGGCTCCTTACATGACACAGAGCACAGAGGTGCAATCGCTCACACCCTTTTCTGCCTCCCCACCAGGAAGTTGGCTCTGAGGGTACAGATCGGGCCTTACTTCCTGTATGGCATCTACCATGCTTTTAAGTAGCTGTTGACTGGATGGGTGCATAACTGAAGGCCTGGATCAGCTCTGTGCCCCCAGATTGCAGTCAGTAGTCATCTACTTGTTGAGATCAGAGTTCATTGCTTAACCCAGAGGCTGTGCTACAGAAGGTTAATTAAGAGCCTTCTTCCCCATTGCTCACAAGGCTTTCTCTGTTTCTAGCAATTCTACTTTAGTATTTCATTTCTTTGTGGCAAGGGATAGCAGTCACTTCTCAAAGAGCAAGCATCCTTTGGATGAGTGGCATCAAATCCCTCTAAAATGTAAGCTCCGTGAAAGCAGGGATTTTTCCCCCCTCTGTTTTGTACACTGATGTATTTTGTATGCCAAATAGTGCTCATGCATAATAGCAGCTCTATAAACATTTGTCAAGTAAATAAATGAATCAGAGGGCATTCAAGTTGCAATGGAACTTAGAGAGCAGATTGTTCAATGATTTCCTAAGGACTCTGGTCTGAGGGACTAATATTTTGAGGAAATGAAGAGTCTTGGGGCCAAATAAGTATGTGAACCACTGAATGCTATTTACCAATTTTAATGCTTCTCAGTGTACATTAAAAAGTAAAGACTAGGGGAAGCCGGGATGGCTCAGTGGGTTAGGCGCTCACTTTGTAGTGCGGGGGACCGAGGATCAAATCCTGGCCCTGGCCCGTGAGGAACCATATGCTGATCTGGGCGAGGGGGTGGGGGTGGGGGGGTTCCTCCAGTTCAGTTCTCTCTCTCTCTCTGTCTCTGTCTCTCTGTCTCTCTCTCTAGCAAAACAATAAAAAAAATCTTCAAAAAAAAAAAAAGTAAAGACTAACAAGTCCTGTGGTAAAGATGCCCATTTAGGGGAAGCCGGGATGGCTCAGTGGGTTAGAAGCTCACTTTGTAGCCCCAGGGACCAAGGATCGAATCCCGGCACCGGCCTGTGCGGACCCACATGCTGAACTGGGGAGTTCCCCCAGTTCAGTTCTTTCTCTGTCTCTGTATCTCTCTCTCTCTCTCTGTCAAAAAATAAAATTAAATTAAATTAAAAAAAAAAAAAAAAAGATGCCTATTTATGTTTGTTCAGCCTAGAGTTTTCTAAATTGATTTGACCAGAGAACACTTTCTATTTGTTTCATGGCTTTAGTGTATCACCTACTGACATCCCATGGAACTAATGTTTCAAGAATCACACTTCGGGAAATGCTATCCTAGACCAATTTGCTCATTTTTCAGAGGGACCATAATGGTGTCCAAACTTTTGGCTTCCCTGAGCCACATTAAAATAATTATTGTCTTGGCCTGTACATAAAATACACTAACACTAACAATTGCTGATGAACTAAAAAAAAAAAAAAGGTTGCAACAGTATTTGAAGAATATGTGTTGGGTCACATTCAGAGCCACCCTGGGCCGCAGGTTGGACATGCCTGGTTTACATCTATACAAACTCTTATATTTTAAATGCTTGCTTTACTACTATCTCCTTTAAGCCTTACAAAACTTTGAGAGATCACTAAGATAGTATACCTATTTTGCAGATAAGGAAATATCCAGACAGGTTATGGGATTTGCTCAAGGTCACACAGCTAGTTAGTGACAGAAATTAAAAAGAGAATCTAAGTCTCATATTAATCAAGGCATCATCAATTAACAGCTCAGTGGGGGTCTATCCAATCATTTTCCATACCAGGAAAGCAAGTTGAAAGTATCATCTTTCTCAAAGAAACCTGAGATGGATCATTTTTGCTTCGGGGAGACAGAAATATTCAAGAACATGAGCATTCTTGTGAAGATTGTGGATTGATATTCCTCCTTGTGGACACATTCAGAAAATTAAGGATGTCCTCAAGTATCCTGCATGCCCTTACTGTGTCTGTCACATGCATTCTTTGAGACCAGAGGCAACATATTCAAGACACATATGCCGTCATAACCTTGAACATGACAGACGTGTCATTTATTACTAACTACTGAGGCCTGAGACATTCTGAATCAGGCAGCCACTATTGACAGATCAGAAGTGGCCCAAAGTTGAAGTCTCTTTGGCATCTTTGATGCTTCCTTCTACTCGCACATTGCTCCCTCAGGCTAACAGGGTTTATAAATGTACCTCTCAGGGAAAGCCAGGATGGCTCAGCGGGTTAAGCGCTCGCTTTGAGGCCATGAGGACCGAGGATCGAATCCCGGCTCCGGCCCAGGCAGGACCCACATGCTGAACTGGGGAGTTCCCACAGTTCGGTTCTCTAGCTGTCTCTGTCTCTATCTCTCTCTCTTTCTGTCAAAAGTAAAATAAAAATAAATATGCACTGAAGATAAAATAATTACTCTCTATAAATATAAAAGATATAAAATAAATAAATAAATAAATAAATGTACCTCTCAAAATGCCAACGAGGGTTTCCTTTCTATTAATATTTTCCCAGAATATACATCTTTTAAACTTCAAAGAACTGATGCTTATTTTATGAGAATTCAGGGATACACATATAAGTGAAAGAGCTTTGGGAACAAAGAATTAAATTATATTATTAGAGGAATTACTATTGTGATTATTGCTCTCTTGATTCATTTGTCTAGACTAGAGGCAGCATGCTTTCTATTTCTAATTTAGGTCTTTTGTTCTAACTATTGGATACTCCATCCCAAGTAGCCCCACTTCATTTTTAAAAAAATCCAAACTAAATTGAGCTTCATTTTAAATAGGCCCTTGATTAGTGCAGACTTAGGTTCTGTAACATTTTTTAATGTTTTGTTTAAAGTAAAGGGTAACTAGACACAAGTTGAGGAGCACATAACATTGTGTTTAACTGCAACTGTCATTGGAGTTCGTCCCTCCTTTAGACTATACTAGAGGGACCCTGCTCAGGTCCCTACACTTTGGAGAGGCATGTCTGCTCCCTCATCTGACTCCATGGAGGACAGACCCCCCCAGGAGCCCAAGAAATGCACCTACTCAGAGCCTGCACCCACATCTTTGGCACTAAGTACCAAGCATCCTAGAATGGACTGCTTAAGTGGCCCTGAATTCACTTCTGGGAGAATACAGATGGCTTCCCCAGGGTATAGACTGAGCTCTGATGTGAGGCTGGGTGTGCACCTGCCCCCCCGCCCCCTCGGGCACTCCAGGCCCCTGTGGTGTAGGATGGAACTGGGAGTGGAGGAGAAGGAGGGGCGCCCAGATAGCACCCCTTTTACTTCTCCATGTTCAATGGGGGTAAAACTTGGAGGTGTCCAAGACCTCTCAATCCAAAACTGGCCTTCCAAAGCGCTACGGAGTCTACTTGCCAAGCTAGGAGGATGGAATCTATTTTATTTAACAATTTCCTAGCTTGGGTTTCACATTTAAATATTCATACATATGGAAGTGGGTCTCCATTTGTAGGTATTCTCACCCTGGGAACTGCAAATCCTAGATGAGGACCTGACTGGACCATTTGGGACCTGTTATTTCCCCCAAACAGCCGTACTGAATTTTCTTTTTTATGTGATCTGCCATTCAAGACCAATCTGATATGTAAACCTAACTCTAAAGGGAGCATGTGATGGTGGCTCTGCCTCAGCATTGCACTCAAACAGGTGTTTATTTATTTACTGAACACCCAGAAGATGCTTCCGCTTTATGAGGGAATTGAAAATTTACCAGATGGTTTATCTTTTTTCTCAAATGACATAACCTAGGTAGAAATGCTTGTAGACTGCAAAGTGGTGTTCAACTGTAAGGGGTTTTTATTTCTGTCTTTCAGAAATTTTTTTTTTACAGAAGGGACATGCTATGATTTCCTTCATTGCTGTCTTAGTGGGGTTGTTAGAGATTTCATTTGTGATTCTAACCAGAAGCATGGGAAATAAATGACTTAAAATGTCCTGGTTTTTCCATGTTTCTTTCACAACTGTGTTTATTTGGGGCCCCTACCCCTGAAGACATACACTTGCTGAAGGTAAATGATTTTAATTTCACGTCCCTCGGGAGGTTGTATGGAAAAGCCACGAACGATACTAGCAAGTGAATGGCCTTTGTATATTTCCACCTTTTCAGACTCTCTGCAAACATCTGGGCAGGCGCTCAACTTTCCCTGAAGCCTGGAGGCATGTCAAGGCTGAGGAGAGCTTGTCCCTGCCAAAAAAATCAATCAAAAGTGACTGAGAGCCCATCTGAGTTTCCAGGAGACAGACTTCCAGGAGAGTCCAGAATGAAGAAGAAAAAAAAAAAGAATGTCACTTAAGTGTTGCTTCCCTGCTATTCAGGCAATGAGACAGGAATGACTGAAACTCAGAGAGGATGCAAGTTTTAGTCCAGTCTGCACCCTCTCCTCTCTCTAAGCCCTTTTAACACAAATATTGGCAAACAGGCTGTGAACTGGAGAAATTGTTATTCTCAGAACCCATTTGTGTCTATTTCCCTTTTAGGACTCTTGGTTAGCAGAGATTTACTCATTCTGTGTATTTTTGTCGAGCAGCTACTGTGTCCCACGTTCTGTTCTGAGCACTAGGAATAGTGGTGAGTAAGATGAAATGTGGTCCCTGCTGTTGTGAAACTTACTTTTTTTTTTTATTCTTTAAAGAGAGGCCTCTTTGAGATGCCTTTGCCAAACCTTTACTTTCCCACTCGTAACTCCCCATCCAAAAACCCTTAGAACACATGCCAGACAAAGAATAAACTGAGCATAAAAATAAATTAAAATTCACATTGTAAGTCCTACCGAAGAAATAAACCAAGTGGTGTAATAAGGTGTGACTGCATGGGACACCATATTAGCCTAGGTGCTCAGCGAAGGCATCTCTGAGGAAGTAACATTTGCACCAACACTTGGATAAGAGGAGCTGCCCGGGAGTCCTGGGGGTGGCTACCCTCCACTGTGCCTACTTAGCCCATGGGAGACCACCCTGCCCTACGAACCATACAAGGACTGTTGCTCCCACTGCACCCTCTGTCCTGGCTCTACTTTCACATGCCGTTCTGGGCAGCCTCCACTCTTTGAAGTCTTCTGGGCAAGAGGATGGGCCCCTAAGACCTCCAGATGTTCATTCTTGGAGCTCTTCTTATCTGTCCAGAAGGGGAGGTGGTCAGGGAGAATTCAAGGTGCTCTCTACTCCTAAAACACCCCTGCACTTAATCCTGTCTTTCTGAATTTCTGGTCTTCCTCTCAGGTAGGTCAGAGGTAAGTGACAGAGAGGAGGGACCATTTGGGCTGGCTCTCAGTACCTCCCCATGTCTGTGTCTAGTGTCTATCATCTTCTTTTCCAGAGGTGTAGGCACTGATCCCTCACTGCCCTCAACTCTGGGGACTTAGTTAAGCCTCTGAGAATATAACAAAAATTAATTTAACATCCTGAGTACATTAATTTATGAGCTTAAATACATTCAATTATATGTCTTCAATTCTGTCCAAGAAAAAACGGGTTCTCTTTTCTTCTCCAGGAGAGGTGACTTCCCATAAAGATAAGCTGGTTGACACCTTGGGGCAAGAAGAGTCATTAGGTTTTTCCTTGGATGTCCAGCTGGTCATCTCAGCAGGAAAGAACACCATCTTCCATTAGTGATGTCTGCTGTGGGTGTGGGAGGGAGAGCTGAGGCACAAGTGCCATGTATTTGCTACCCCTGGACCAGGGTCTAATAGCCATAAAGGCCTCAGACAGGAAGACTTTCAGTAAACACTAAGCTCCTGCTGGACCATAATGAACTTCCTTCCAGACTAGCATGAAAGTATAAACTACTCCATCACTGTATATTTTTCTGCATCATTCACATTAATAAGATTTTCTTAAATTAGGCAAATATTAATGTGCATATATTTGCAGACTTACTCTGGGGGAAAATGGGTCTGGGGCACCTTTTATCGATTCTGGGCCATGCAAGATATTTACCTAGGGAAAACTGAAAACGGTTTTGTGCTATATAAACTTTTCAATGAGCTCCACGTTCCTTCACAGCCAGAGAGGTCAGCACTACTCACAGTCCTGTGAATGCGTACCATTGCCTTGGGTGCCACCTGACCATGAGAGCATCCAACCAATCAGAGCTTGGCATCAACTTGGCTACCTGCCAAGCACAGACACCCAGCAATGATTGTGCATGCCAGTGATCCAAAATTGGGACATACACCTAGTCTTCGTGAGTGGCATACTTATTAAGCCACATAAGCCAAGCAAATCCTTTTACAAAGGCAACTCACCCACGGTTAATGACCGACAATAAAGCAGTTATAACGCATCGCATAAACGTCTGCAAGTAGGAGAGAACCTGACAGGGACAGAGCATTATAATCAAATGATGCAAGTGGAATAAATTGGCTAGCTTTGGAAGTATTCAGCTTGCCTAATGCCTGACTTTTGTTCAGGTCTTGCTAGTCTCAGTGAGGCCTCTGAGCCCCATGGAAAGGGGAAGGAAAAGGCACGTGTTTATTCATTAGGTTCTTTCCTACCTGACTGCAAAGTGAAAGGCATGGTTTGATCACTATTGTCATTTTAAGTCAGGACAATATTAAAAGATTCAGAGTAAGTAATGTTAGGATCTTCCGCCATCAGAGGGTGAAGTCTCCTTAAGATCTTGTGGCCCGCCCCTCCAGTGAAATCCAGAGTGGTGAAGTAACTTCTCCAAGACCACACATCTAGTTGATAGCAAACCAGGACCAGCATTCTGGGTCCCAGACTCCTCATCAAGTGCTCCTTCCTGGACCACACTTGTACTCTCTGGATGGAAGTCCAGGCCCTAACATTTTTCATGCCTTTCAATTTCTTACTGAAAAGAGGTTCTTTTAAGTTAACAGTCATGAAATATGTCATAACCTCTCTGGGTTTCAAGTCTATCCCAATTTAGGGCCTCCTGGGCTTGCATCACCGCTGTGGCTTTCTGAAAGAACCTACTTCTGGAGATGTGTTCAGCCCCTGCATCCAGAGGTCTGGGAGAGAGATGCTCAGGACAGCATCAGTGTGAGCCACGCAACCAAGGAGGGGGAGCACTCCACTCAGAACCCCCCCCTGCAGCACTCAATCCTCCATTATTTTAGACGCACTTGCTACTTTGTAAATATTTCCTTTCCAGAACGGAAACAAAAACAGCTTCTCTACAGCTTATTCAAAGCAGCAGCCTCGAATTAATCAAATTAATGGGGAAGAAAATCAATAAAGATAACTATCACAAATAAGCTCAAGAAAATAAACAACTTATTCGGTGAATTGTTCACTTTGCCACTAGGTGCTTTAACTTCAAAGAAGTGTGATTTAAAGGAGCTATAGGCTGCACAAATGAGCACGAGCTGGGAAAAGAGGGGGCAGGAACACCTCGAGTGTTAGTGACCCATGTGCAACGCAGGAAAAGGCCCGACTGCACACACGCTCAGAGTGAGCTTAAGTGGATGTACCCTTTGAAAAATGTAATTTGAAGGCTTGTGTCAAGAGACTTAAAAATGATCATACGCTTTCATCCAGAAATTCCATTTCTGAGGAATTTATCTTAAGGAGATCATCAGAGAAGTGCTCAAAGATTTTGCAGAAGAATGCTTAATAGTTTTCTAATACTATTATTAGAAAAAGAAAGAGAGAGAGAGAGAGAGAGAGAGAGAGAGAGAGAGAGAGAGAGAAGGCACCCGAACATCTAACAACAGGGAGGGAGGGGACATTCCTGGGGTTTCTCTGTCAGCTATATCCTAAGGCCCTTCTTGTTTGGGGGAAGGACCACCTAGTGAGTGTTGATGGGAGTCAGGGTCCCACTTCTCACTACGAAGTTTGCCCTCCTGTGTGGAGGATGGGCTCATTTTCTAGGCTTGCCTTGGAAGATGCTCCTGCTCAGAACTCTGTAACCGAAGTAAATGCAAAATTGCTAAGGACAAATTGGTTCCCACTGCAGAGTTTATCTTGATATCTGCCCTTTTTCTTAGCCTATTTTTCAAGCCCTTCCATAAATGTTGTTGCTACCTCATAGTATTGTACTAAGTGACTCTTCCACTTCCTTTGGCCAGGGTTGGTTTTGTGGCTTGGGAGGGAAAAAGCCAAACAAACAAACAAACAAACAAAAAACTCTGACAAAGAGAATGATAAAATACCTTATGAAACATCTATTCAATATAACACTATTCATCTATCCCAAAACCATGTTTTCAACACATATTTAGAAGCATGTAAAAGACTGCATTGAAGATACATAGAGATTATGAGCACAATGATATAAATCGGTGTGCATCTATATAAACATTATCATACCTATATATCTACTTACCTATCTACCTGTCTGTGTACGTGTGTATAGGAAAACATACTGCAGGAAAATACACATAAATGTTAACAGTTCTTTCTTCTGAGAAGAAAGATTACGGGCAATATAGGATGCTTCCTCTACCACCCAACCACTTTATCTTCAGAACTAGCTTATCTGTCACCTCCTCCAGAAAGCCTTCCCAGCTTAGCTGAGGCCCCTGCCTCTGTGCTTGGAGAGCACTGAATACGTCTTTGTATCACATACCGAATTGTGATTGCCTCTTTAAGTTACCTGTCTCTCTGACCAATTTTTATTGCCCACTGTTTATCCCTTATGCTCATGTCATGTCTGCTCCTGGTAGAAATTCAATACAATTTGTAGAACAGATATATGTGAGAATTATTGTCATAATAAGAAAAGAAGTCCAGAAGCTGGGATGGCTCAGTGGGTTAAGCACTCACTTTGCAGACCCAAGGACTGAGGATCGAATCCCGGCCCTGGCCTGTGCGGACCCATATGCTGAACCAGGGAGTGCCCCCAGTTCAGTTCTCACCGGGGTGAGACCCCGGCCCAGTTTCTGCCCTGTGTAGCCCCGCACCCACCTGTGGAATAAAATATGTGGAAAAACCAATGATGTGCAACTGTGGAGACTGTTCTGGGTCCTCCCTCTTCTCTCTGTCTCTGTCTCTGTATCTCTCTCTCTCCGTCAAAAACAATAAAAATAAATCTTTAAAAGAAGTGATGTTATTAAAAAGAAATGGCTAGGAACAGTAGATGTTCCAGTGAGAAGTAAAGAGAGACAGAAAACTGGGGTTTTATAATGAGTAAATTAGATGTCAGTGAATTGACTGTTTTGGGCCTAGTGAAATGAACAGATGTTGCATTGTCTAGCATATTAGATTGGTGGTCGACAGATAAACCACAGCTATTTTCTTGGTCAAAATCATTGCAATCACTGCCTCCCCCCTTCATTTTTACTTTGCCCTTCAGAGATATTGCCTGTTCATCCAGGGGCTTCTGTCCTCCAAGGATGTCTGCGAAGATTGCCATCAGCTAAATATTACATTGTCTTTGGACAATTTTCCCACATTGTAACTCCCCACCACATTTTCAATGCCTTTTTCTAGTTCCAGACAAGCTACAGACTAATTTAACTTTGCCTGTGCCTTGCCCAAGGAAATTAAAAATAAACTTTAATTTCCTAGTTGAGGGTTATGGGTGCTTTGTGTGGTTCAGAGGAAAAGAACAATTATTGTTTGATGGAGTTAGGGAATAAATATTAGGAGAGTTTCTGAAGTTAGTGAAATTACACAATAATTGGTGATTTGTCCACATATGAAGATCTGACAATTAAGTTCATGAACTCATCCTAGAAAAACTGCTACATACCTCATTGCTGAATATCACTACGGTCACTTTTGAAGTGCTCCCCTTGGGAAGCTATGCACCGATGTCAGTGCCTAGTCCACCCTTCAAAGCAATTTTGGACTCTTTCTGGAATGGCCATCGGAGCCATTGTCGTATTACCCTTGATGTCGTGAATGTCATCTAAATGTCTTCCTTTTGATATTTCCTTTATCTTCAGGTAAACAAAAAAGTCATTGGGGGCCAGATCAGGTGAGTAGGGTGGGCATTCCAATACAGTTATTTGTTTACTGGCTATAAACTTTCTCACAGACAGTGTTGTGCGAGCTGGTGCATTGTCATGATGCAAGAGCCATGAGTTGTTGACGAAAAGTTCAGGTCGTTTTTGTCTAACTTTTTCATGCAGTCCTTTCAGCACTTCCAAATAGTCAACTTGGTTGATTGTTTGTCCAGTTGGTACAAAATCATAATGAACAATCCTTGTGATAACAAAAAAGTTTAGCAACATCATTTTGACTCTGGATTTGGACTGATGGAACATTTTTGCTGGTGGAGAACTGGCTTACTTCCATTGTGCACTTTGACACTTTGTTTCAGTGTGATATTGATACACCCATGTTTCATCACCAGTGATAACACAGCCCAAAACATCATCTTGCCTCTCCAAAAGGTCTTGGCAAACTGCAACTCTCCTTTGCTTTTGTTCATCAGTGAGCTTCTTTGGGACCAGCACACACCTTTCTCATGCCAAGATTTTTAGTGAAGATTTTCCTAACTGTTTCTTGGTCTGTTACGCTTCTCATAGTCAGCCAATGATTTTGACACACAATTTGACAAATTTGTGCAGTGTTTTTGTCAGTTCTGCTGGATACTGGCTGCCCTGACTTCTCTTCATCAATGAAGCTTTCTCTCCCCTCAGAAAAACATTTAATCCATTTGTACACTGTCGTTTTCTTCATGACATTATGCTCATAAACTTGGACTAACATGTCCCTGATTTCACTTCCATGCTTGCCAAGTTTAACAAGAAATTTAATCTTTGTTTGTTGCTCTAACTCAAGCTCTGACATTCTCGTAACAGCACACAAAAACAGGTAACAACAATAATGAATACCACTCAGCAAGACACCGCCACACATCGATAGGAACACAGTTGTAAGACACTGATATACCAAGATTACGAAACCTCACTGAGTTGTTAGTACAATGCTGGCAATGCAAGTGCATGGCGGCAAGTTTGTGAACTTAATTGTCAGTCCTCGTATTTAGAGTTTGTTCCAATGAGCAGAGGTTTTGTAAACATCTGAGGTCTGTGTGATAGCTGGCCTCAATCTGCCGATCACTCCAGTAAACATATTCATAGACTTCAGACCTGAATTTTAAATTCCATCCAAAGTTATCAACCTGCCTTGGAAATGCTGTTAAGCCATTCATAGTTAAAAACTTTCTTTGGGGCAAAATAACAATCTTTGGAAGAATAATAAACAAGGTGATTTTAGCACTTCAGAAGCCCAAGTCCAAGTTTCTGGAAGCAAAGGGTGAACAGATAAGTGAGTGTAATGGCCTGCAGGAATGTAAGTTTGTTTGGGTCTTTGGAGTTTCTCAATCAAGTCCTACCTAGAATGAACCTAAGTGGCATGTGGAGCTGACTGCAAAGGCAGAACTATTTCTGAGGGGGAAAACAAAGGCATTAACTTTTGGCAGTTTAGATAGTTGGTTTTTTGTTTGTTTGTTTTTTAATCCTTCTTTGGAGAGCTATTTTTCTTGTAAAATTAGTCAACAAGTATTCACTGTGACAGGAACTGGGTTCTATGCACTACTGAACTAAGAGCCCCTATATCAGGGGTGGCGAACCTATGGCATGTGTGCCCAAAGTGGCACGCGGAGCAATTATTTTGGCACGCGGAATTATTGTTTTTTGTTATAAAAACATCCTATGCCTCCTATAGACATAAAAATAATCGATACCTCTATCTCACTCGATGGGTTGGCACGTGAGTCAAGTGAGTATACTCTTATTTCATAAACTTTGGCACTCAATCGCCAAAAGGTTCGCCACCCCTGCCCTATATGCACACAAAATGTGTATGTGTATCATATGTCTTTTTTCTTTACCTAGTTGCAATCACTACACTTTTTTTTAACTTTACATTATTATATGCCACATTTTTCCATGTCTCTACATTGTCTTCCTGGTCAACAATTTAATTCTGACAAGTGACCTTTCCTATTCTGTAGGATCAATTACTGCTTTAGAAAGTAAAACAAAGAGAACATGTTTGTGGCATATAGTGTTTTTTCCTCCATTGTAATTGCTTCCTGGGATAAATCCCCAGGAATGAGATTCTTGAGTCTTTGAAGTCAGTGGATATATAGTAGCATGCTCCATTTCTAGGGCACTGAAATGCTTCACTCTCTCCATTACAACACTGTTTCTGGCTGAATCCTTCTTAACACAATACTCCAAGCTCCAGAATCTTTGTCACAGCATTCCACACACCTATCATTCAGCCTCGGCAGCCATCCTGGTAAACAAATTTATGATTTTGATATGTACTGCCACACCAAAATATTACTTTGGAGCGATGTCAGGGGAAAAACACCACTTTCATTTACTTCCCCTTGCCAGGAAATCAGTGGGTTTTCCTTTTAGCTGAGCCAACCTTCCCTGTGGCTTTCTTGGTCACTTTTGTGTTTCAAAATATTCAATATCCCGCTTTTTCCCCGTCCAAGGTGTTCCATCAGAGCTCACTGTACCATGATACAAACTGCCTTTCTGGGTGTAATGAATTTCATCAGGGCTTCAACCAAAGCACTAGATTTCCTTCAGCTAAATTGGCAGCCTTCCCGACAGTTCAATGACCACCAGCAGGAAATAAACCTCCCAAAGCAATGAGAAGGAGGTCCTGATATCTTTGTCATTTAAGTTACAGAAAACAAGCTTACACCAAGAGGCCATCAAGGATCAGTATCCTGGTCCATCCAGTCAGGCATAGTCCACTGACTTCCACATGGGAAGAGGTGTGGCTGGCCTTCAAAGTCACTCTTTCAGCCGTGTCCAAGCACAGCCACTGCCTTGAAGAGTTTCCCCTCCAGCCACCCCGAAAGCCTCCAGCACCCTAAAGAAATATGCAGAAGGTATTGCCTTGTACTCCAGAATTTCCCCAAGCTCTGTTTCTTTCCATTCCTAAAATGTATTGCTCGTTTTTTCCCCCCTGACTTCCCAGTTTGGGGGGACATCTTCTTTGCTTTAGCAGGTCTCTCTCTGCTCTGGTTCACTGGCTAACAGCTTCCTCATGCACACGCTCCCTCTCATGACTTCACTGTCCTCAATATGCTTCCAGTGTGAGTCTAGTGGGGCTGCCACTTTCAGTTCCGTGCCCACCTCGCTGAAAAAAATAGTGTAGGGCCCATCCTCACCTCCCTGGCTCATTGGTTCAATGACGGAGTCAGAAACCCAAGACAGAGTAATCGGGCTTTTCCAGAGTTCTGAGTCTTCTGAAATAGGCTGGGGCGATTTGGCTTTTCTCCCCAGGTTGCTAGGCTTGGCTACTGTGAGCTTAGAGCTGTGACCAGGTGCCCTGCCCTGTGCCTTTTGCCACATGACAAAGGCTCAGCCACCACGGAAGAGAAGGACGCCTGCCTTGGGGACGGGTATGGGTTGGTCCTGTTAACAAATCTGAGGCTCTGAAGCCATGATATTAGTACGACCGGCAGAAGGGGAGAGATTCTAAGGCCACTCGTTATTCCAACGCACCCAGAGCCTGCCCCTGCCCCACCAGTGAAAAAATGAGCTTGGTATGACCACTCTGAGAAAGAACTGGTCACGGATAAAGGCTTATTCACCAGGTGGAGTGTAAGGGGACATTGTCTGAGGTCAAGCCAACTGGTCTACTCAATACTTAAAACGCCGGCTTCTTAGCAGAGGACTGAACTGAGTGGGGTAGCCCCGATTTAGGGGGACACTGGTGGGGAGTTCACAAATTGGGTAATTCACAAATGTCCCTGGTATCCCCTAAGCACCCCGAAATTCCCGTCATTAACCTTCTTCCCCTAACAAGGCCGTTTCTCTGGGATACAAAAGTCAAGGGCTTCCTTTTGACAGAGAAGCGGAGTGATTAAGGAGCAGATAACTAATCTGCCAAATGGGTGTGCTGGCCGTCCCCTAAACGTCTCCAGCGCAGCCCTCTGCATGCGCAATTCTCCCGTCTCACTGCCCTGCCTCCTTTCTGCCATGGATTGTGGACACATCCACATTTTTCAATTGTGCCACCTGTCATTCAAAATCCACGCGTGGGTGCGGGCCGGCTGCACTGGTGCGTTATTAAGAATGGTGGGTTGAGAGACTCCACTTTGCTCTATGACTTTTGGATACGATTCGGTTGTTAATCAAGTGGGTATGGAAGCTTTATTGAGATTTATTTTTCCTTTTGTCAGTGATCCCTCAGAAAGCCCAAGTTTTATGAGGTAATTTTAGTGGGAAAAAATTTTAAGGACATTTAGGTCCTATTATTTATTGATATACAGCTTCAATGACCGTTACTAATTGACCCAAAAGTTCCAGCCAACACCCAACCAAAGTGATGACATGCAATTATATGGGGGTGGGGAACCCCAAAGAAGGAATTAAGAAATTTATTTATTAAAAACTGTGTATTTTTTCTTACACGTTAAACTTCCGTCATCTTCAAAGTACTCTCCATTTGATGCAATACACTTGTCAAGAAGCTTTTTTCACTGCTCAAAACGGTTTTTCAACTCATCAATTTTGATGCCTTTTAGCATTTTTGCCAGTTTTTGTTTCACCTCATCCACCTAGGCAAAACATTTCCCATTGAGGACTTTTTTCATATGGGGAAACAAACAAACAACAACAACAAAAGTTGCTGGGGCAAGACTGGACAAATAGGGAGGGTGGGGTATGGGGGCCACTCTGTTTTCAATCAAAAACTGCTGAACATTGAGCACAGTATGGGCAGGCACGTTGTCATGCCACACGCTGTTCATGTAAATCACCCATCGTGAAATGGGCAAACACGGTAAGTCGCCAAAAACAATTCACTGAAGCTGAACGCAGCCTCTCACAAAATCGCCAGCTGATACACGGATGCAGATGGACTCCTTGAACACTCACCTAACAGGTGAAGCCTGTACTACAAAGGACCCTCCCTCCCGGAGATCATTCTGAGTTTTTTGGGGTCCCCCATCCTACTCCATGGCCTTATAGTTCGGTGTGTATGTTAGCTACTTAAGGAAACATTTTAACTATAAAATCTCAGATGGGCTATGCCCTAGACTCAGGTCACAGGTGGATGAAGATGAGGTTAAGTGCCCCCTCCTCCATGAAGCCTTCTCTGAGCTCCTTTACCCTTTGTGTTTCTCATGAGTTTCTGATCATTTGCTGGTTCTCATTAGCAAACATTTATTGAGTAGCCACCAAGGGCTAGACTCTCTGTCAGGCGTTGCGAAGAATCTTTCCCTCTTCCGCTCCTAGAATGACATATTTCCATCCCTCTCTCTGCCCCTGACCCACTCCTGCACATGGGCAGAGAAGAGGCTATTTCAAGATGGTACGCGTCTGAAAGCGCCTGTTTTCAAGCCTCACCTCGATTCATAGTTTGTTCATGAAGTCAACGCTAGAATGGACGTCGTTTTCCCTCAGCAATATACAGGCACTTCTTCACTGACATCCAGCTCCCGATGTAGCTGTTAAGAAGCCCCGTGCCATTCTGATTTCTCTCCCTTGTATATGACCTGTTTTTCTTCCTGGAAGCTTTAAGATTCCTGTTTTTAGCATTCTGGAGTTTAACAATGATGTGCTTTGTGAGGGTCCTTTGATTGTCATTGTTTTGAGCACTTTGGAGGACACTTTGCATCAAGAAACTCCAGTCCTTTGGTTATAGGAAATAGTATTTCTTTGATATTATCTTCTCCTGCATTTTCTTTATTCCCTTTTTCTAGAATTTCTGTTAACTAAAGGTAGGACCTCTTTGAGCCTCTATTTTCTCCCTATCTTCTATCTTTCCTTTCCTCTTTTCCACCTACTTTTAGGAAAATTTCTCATATATATAACCTTCTATTGAAACTTTGATTCCTGTTACCATATTATTAACTGTTAAAAAGCTGAATCCTTTTTTTTACAACATTCTATTCTTGTCTCACAGATATAATTTCTTAGCTCCCTGAAGATAACCCTAATATATGTTTTTAAATTTTTCTTTTTTTTTTAATTACTGCATCATCTTTGTTTCCTCACCATTTTGTTTGCCCTGTTATGTCATTTTGGTATCTGTGTTTCAAGTTAGAAGTGATCCTTAGTATCTGACTACATTGAGAGGAGGCTGCTATGATCTAAATGATTGTGCCCCTCTGCCCCCCACCAAATTCATATGTTGAAACCTTCATGTACAATGTGACGGTATTAGGAAATGGAGCCTTTGGGAGGTAATTGGGTCATGGAATGGAGCCCTCAGGAATGGGGTGAATGTTCCTTATAAAAGTGACTCACAGAGCTCCCTGGCCTGTGGGAGGACACAGTAAAAAGGCACTGGCTCTGAACCCAGAAGACAGCCCTTGCCCAACCATGCTGGCACCTTGATCTTGAACTTCCCAGCCTCCGGAACTGTGAAAAATAAATCTCAGCCTGTGGTATTCTGTTATAGCCTCCCAAATGGACTCAGACAGAGGCGCTGGTTCTTCATTCACTCATGAGGAAAGCACTGACCAGGAAGGGCCCAGGAGCTGTGGGCTTCCGTCTTGTGTTGCTCCAGTTTCCCTGAGGATCCACCATCCCACCTAGCTGTGTAGATGAGTGAGGCTGGCTGCTTTGTTCTGGAACTGAGTGGTGGAAGGAAGCTGGGACCAACACATTCAACATAAAGAGTGCCTTTTACTTGGTCCCCATTTTTACTAAAGTGAATTACCCCTATGCTCCACTATGTGCTAAGCCCAGAACCTCTCAGGACACCTCTACAAAGGAGACACCTTTTGTCTTCAGCTGAAGGGTGAGTTGCCAGTTGCCGAGGTGGGAGAGAGGCCCTGAAGGTCTAACTGCTCCTTAATTAGACTTGTGCTCAGGTCACCCACACCCTGGCTTCCAGAGGAGTCCAGGGCCCCCAATTCCTGAACCGCTAGGCATTCTGGGGGGTGAGTCAACTCATTCTTTGCATCTCTCCACCCCTTTATCTTACAGACTCCTAGGTTTCAGCCTCCCTAGCTCTTTAAGAAGACCCTGTCACTCCTACCTCCCATCTTCCCTCCTGTGGACTGCTCTCATTTCCCCATTGTCTTTGTGTTTATAGATTTTATCACCTTCATTTATGAAATGTCATTTTAGCTAGGTTTGGGGAATTAATCGAGCTGTTCACTCCGCCACATTTAAATGGAAGTTTTCAGGGCCACGTTTTATTGTTTATGTTAAAGTCCCTTTTTATGTTATTTATTTTACATTCAAATAAATATATTTCATTCGTTTTCTATGATAATTAGGGGGCATTAACAGTCTAAAGAGCTTTTCTGAAATCTTATTAGCTGTGGCCATATATTTTCTCAAAAAAAAAGACGATGACGACGACATGCAGAGGTGACTCTGAAAGTACCATGGCTGTCCCTGACAGCTTTTGTGCCTTCACAACTCAGCCCAGGCCCCGGAAGGGTGGGGGTGCCTGGCCTGCAGGGCCACCTCAGATTGGAGGAGGAGGAGAAGCCGAGCAGGAGAAGCAGCAGAGGAAAAAGGCAGAGAGGAGAGCTGGGGGCGGGGGCGGGCAGGAGTGACCCCCACAGACCCCACAGCCATCCCAGGCCTCCTTCCCAGACGCAGGTCCTTCCCAGGAGAACAAATACCATCAGAATGAAACTCTCTCTGAAACAAAGAGCTCGAAGGCCTGGAGATGGGCCGCCCCCCACCCCCCAACAGAAATCAATAGCACAAAATCCCCACAGAACGCGAAAAGTAGGGCAGCCCCTGGAAATCAGCTGTGAGGGACTCTGGCCACGTGCCTGGCCGGTGGCAAAGGACCGCTCGGGGGAGCCAGGACCAAGAAGGGCCAAGTCTTCTGCCCCTTCTCCCTCCTCCCGCCCTCCCTGTTTCTCTGAGGAACCTTAATTCTCTTTTGGGGGGCTTCTTTTCCCTGACAATATCCATTATTCTTGGTGAAGCCATAAGAAACATCCCCTCATTTCTTTTTGCTTGGGTTTCCTGCTTTTATGTGCTTAGGCGGACGCCACATCTGAAATCCAGTTACTGTTATTCACCTGACTATTGTTTGAAAAGGCAAAGAGGTGCTGAACTCTATTATGTGCCATCGTTGCCTCCACCAGCCTCGGATCTGCTGGAATGCACCGTGTCACCCTTGTGGGATGACTTCCTATTAATATTTACCAGATGCCATTTGCTGTCTAATCCTCTTACCCTCCTCCGTGTTTTAGCGGCTCGCTGCAGCGTAAAAAAAACACCGCGGTAACTATGTACTTAAGAGCCTGTGTTCTTGGCCCTTGATTCTGAACCGGGAAAGGAAATCAAATAGTGATCAACTCATAAAATGAAATGTCCAAATTAGATTTTGTTCTTCCCAAGGCCCAGCCCCTAAGGTTATGGTGACTAATGCCACAAATGGAGAGCAGCACAGAGAATTTAGGCCCCGTGGGGGAGAGTTCGGGCTTGGCCACAAATCAGAAGGTCAGAACCCAGGGAGGAGGTCGACAAGCAGCGGTTCCGCACTGAACGAAAGCCACGTGGGGGTGTTTGGGAAGCACTAACGTGGTGTTCTCATTTAAGGCTACCTGCAAACCCCTAGAGAAAAGCTCTGATGATATGGCTTGTCAGGCTGTATACTTGCTTCTAGAAATGGTGCGTGGATTCCTGTGGTACTGGGTGCGATGCAGCCCCAGCTGAAGAGCTACCAGAACTCACGGTAGAGGTCACCATGGCCAGGAGAGGGCAGGGGGCATGAGAGGTAGGGCTTGAGAGGCAGCTTCTGGGGACTGGGAGGTTCTGTTTCTTGATCTGGGGGCTTGCTAGTCACTCAGGCATAACTGCTTATGCACATCCAGCAAGCTGTGCACTTACGATACGTGCATGCTATATGTATGAATATACTATTCTTCAAGAAAGTATATTAAAATTGCATTAAGTGACCTTTGCCTTTCTGGAGTCACTGAGCCCTTTGAGAATCTGATCAAAGATATGGCCCCTCTCCCCAGAAACACTGGCAAACTCCCCAATTTTCATCTGGTATTGGGAGTTTCCTTGACTACCTGAAGTCATGGACTGAGGAGAGCCCACATTAAGAAGCCCTGCCTTCCAAGGCTCGCCGCTTCCTCCCTGAGTGTTACCCCCGTTTCTACTTGGTTGCTGAATTCCAGGTGTTGTTCCTGCAGATGGGCTGCCTGGTCTCTGTTTCCACACTTCCAGCCACGCCCACCTCTGACCGTCATGGTCCCTAAGCCATTCCGGGCATCCCTGATGTCATCATGAAAGATTTCTGCTCTGAAACCTACTCTGCCTTTTCTTAACCAACTGGAACAAATACATATGTTTTTATCCCAGATTTGCAGAACTTCCATCAGCCGCCTCTTTCTTACCTACCTAATCCTCTCTCACACTCTTCTCCAGCTGTAACTTGCAATTTCAGTGACATTCACAATATGTCAATTCATTCCTGCCTTTGAACATTTCACTTTTCTCAGCCAGACGTCCCTCTTTTTTTGTTAAGAAATACTACAACCACAGCCTCTCTTCCCTAAGAACTCTTTCTTGACTACTCCTACAAAGATCTCTCCACCCTTTGAACTCTATGGCATGTTTTTCTCTACCTCTGATTTTATTACACGATCCTGTGTCAAGCATTCATTCATTCATGTGATCTATAAAGAATTTCAGTTATTTTGTTTGAAACTCCATTAGCTTTCTATTGCTGCTGTACTGAATTACCGCAATCTTTTAAGAAGCTTAACACAATACAAATTTATTATCGTACAGTTCTGTAGGTCAGAAGTCCAAAATGGGGTTAAGCCGGGATGGCTCAGTGGGTTGAGTGCTCACTTTGCAGCGCCGGGGACCGAGGATCGAATCTCGGCCCCGGCCCGTGTGGACCCATATGCTGAACTGGGAGCTCCCCCGGTTCAGTTCTCTCTCTGTCTCTGTCTCTGTCTCTGTATCTCTCTCTCTCTGTCTGTCAAAAATAAAATAAATTAAAAAATAAAATATATTAAAAAAAAAAAAGAAGTCCAAAATGGCTCTCACTGGGCTAAAATCAAGTTATTGGCCAGGCTGCATTTCTTTCTGGAGGTTCTATGAGAGAATCTACTGCCTTGCCTTTTCCAGCTTCTAGAGGATTCCTGCATGACTTGGCTTACGATCCCCTTCCTCCATCTTTAAGTCTGAATCAGTAAGTGGAGTCCTTCTCATATCACACCTCTCTGGAATCCTCTTCCGCCTTTGCCTTCATTTTTTTTTTAAGATCCCTTATGATTACACTGGACGCACCCAGATAACCAAGGGTGACCTTCTTATTGAATGTCAGCTGATTATCAGCAACCTTAATTCCATATAAAATTTCAATTCCTCTTCACAGTCCCAGGTTCTAGGGATTAAGATGTGGACATTTGTGGGGAGCTCTTGTTCTGCTCTACCACAAATTCCACCATACTTTCTTCATCATTCCTGATTTTATTACTTGGTCCTATGTAAGTTATTCATTATTCATTCAATCATTTTATAGTGAAATGTATTGTTTTATGGACAAGGATCTATTACCCCACTTCTAATATAGCATCCCAAATTTCCCCTTGGGAATCAACCCTCTCTCTTTCTCAGTCTATGTGTTCCAGTGGAGGAAATCTCCACCCCAACTCACCAGGGGCTACAGTAACCATTTTAGAGATGGACATGCCACCCAATTAGAATCAGGGAGACATTTGGTGGGACTGGTAGAAAAGAAGAACGCGTTCTTTGCCACTGGGCTTGAATCAGAAGATGAGAACGTAAAGGTGCCCAGGAATACCTGGGGAAGCCTGGCAATGAAGCTAACACTAAGAAAGGTGGGGCTGAGGGACAAAAAGAAACTGAATATTAATGCCATCATTTGGGCCCTGGGATCAAGCCAAACCTCTGGGCTTTGCAGTTATGAGGTCCATGTGTTTCTCTTTTGATTAAACCTGGTTAGATTGAGTTTTTCTGTCACAACAGAAAGAGTTCTAAGTGAAACACAGTCATTCACTTCTTCAGCAAGTACACACTGCACACCTCCTTTGTGTTAAGCACTAGGAATGAAGATATGCTTGCTATCATGATGGAGATTATGAGAGTATTCGGCAAAGACAGGTTACCTAAAGTTTGGAAGCAGGGAAGCAACTAAGCTGACACAGTACATAGGAGTTTGCCCAGCTAAGGTGGGGTAGAAGTGATAATAAGTTGTGTTTCAGAGAGAAGGAAGAGTATTTGCAAAGGTTAGGCAGGCAGAGGCTCTCTACTTCTTTTCCAAGTATAAGTCTTGCCTCTACAATCAGAACATAAGCTACTCAGTATATATCTAGATTTAGGGTGGCATTATAATTATAATAAAAACCTAATAGTATCAATAACTGCTACTACTATTTGAACCTTACTGTGTATCAGTGATGAGTAAGTACTTTTCATGTATTATTTAATCCTCAAAACCACCTGGTGAAGTAATTATCATTGCCATTTTACACACGAGGATGCTGAGGCAAAGTAAAGATAAGCAGCTTGCAATGTGGGAGACACTTCTGATTGACTAACCAACCGTCATTCCTCTGCAGCTCCCTTATTAGCAGAAGCCCAGTTTTGTTCAGGGGATCATGTCTAGATTTTGTATACCACATACCACTCCTATCCACTCACAGAAGTATATACATAGTAAATTAGTCAAGGTGGTCCTAAATCTGCTTTACTTTGAGAGTCTAACTCTCTCGAATCACTTTTCCACTATTATTCGACAACGTTCAAGTGTTTCCATATACGATTATCCCTGCACCATCAAGAGCTTTGGTGATGCAATGTTTTTCAAGATTCCCTTCTGTAACCTCAGGGCTTTGTTTCTAAGATGCCACAACCACTGTACAAGGTTGCCGCATGAGCAATGCTTAGCAACAGCAATTGTGTGACATACCCAATATCAGAGGTTAAAAATAGAAACTGTGTGTGTGTGTGCGTATGCATGCACACACATCTTAGGTTAACAACCAAAAAAAAAGGATGGAAACTTTTTCTTCTTATTAAAATACTCTTAGTTTGTTTTCTGTAATTTGCAGCCAAACGCTTCCTTTCTGATTCACCGAGGTTAACAGCATAACATGTGTCAGAGCTCAGATTTGAACCCCATCATTTTGACTCTGGATGAGGCTACTGATCACTGTGCTAAACACCTTTTGTATTTTAGCTAAAGTGACAGATCTTATGGATTGATAGCAACTTCCTGGAGTGTTGTGTTGAGAGGGATCCTGAGACCATGGTCTATTATCCATGACTGTCATGAGACCCTGAGTGGTGAGTCTATCTTGTGCAAGTCACATATTTCCCTTTCCTAGAGAATCGTCTCAACTTTCAACTTTTAGTCAAAGTCATGGGTTCATAGCTGAAATAGAATGAGCTTCAATCTAAACACTTCAGTACACATAGGCAGAACTGCCACCAAGCGCAATGAACGTTGTATATTGGGCAATTTCAGAGAGTGCTTTTCACATAGCTTATGGTGTAACTAGCAGTGCCTGGTTTTGTGCAGTACACAACGTGCACAGCTGTACCTGGCAACTTTTCAAATAGTAACTTTCTATTTAAATACCAGGGATACAACCTTCATAGCTAATTGCAATCATTTACTCTGGAATTTTATACCCAGTATTAAGGTTAAGTTATTTTTACATCTAATTAAATTTCTCTTATTTAAATTAAATTCTCTTCCTGGATGACACAGACTTAAGAATAATACAAAGCATTTAGTCTGGCTCAGTAGAGTCTCAATATTCATCAAACATAAGTGAACCATTAAAAATCCTTCACATATTTGAAGACAATAATTAAGTCTCCTATTCTCATTAGCTTCTTTAAGCTAAACAAACCCAATTTACTTAGCAGGTTATTGCCACGTGCCAGGAACTATGCTAAGCACTTTAACTCATGGTGTCATTTCCTCCTCATTGTAACCCTATGAAGCAGGGTTGTCATTGGAGTGGTTGGGAGGGCAGGACCCGAAGTTAAACAACCTGGATCCATGTGGCCTTGGGTCCTCTGTCAACTGTGAAATAGAGATAAAGACAATGCCTACTTCATAGGATTGCCCCAGTACTTGTGGTACTTAGCATCATGTCTGGCGCTTAATAAATAACCAGCATGCTTTTGCTGCTGTTGTGATCATTCCAACACCCAGTCAGAGAACCAAACTCCAGGATGGCTTCTCCCACTCTGCCTTTCTAACTCTGTCCCAGTTTTTAAAAGGACCTTAGAGAGCATGTCATCACCTCTTCCTTTTACCCACAGAGGCCTGAGGCCCATGTGGATCACTATGATCCGCTTAGCTAACCACTGGCTCTCAGAATACCCACTCTCCTCACTGCTACTCTGCTACTTCTAATACCTTAGTGCTTTAAACCTCATCTCATGGGCTGAGGCTTCCCCCTCCCAAAGGGATGAATGGAGACATCTTTGCAGGGGAAAAAATAGCACACTCATAAGGGACCACTTGGACACATGTTCTATTCATGGCAAGAGGAGAGACTGTCCTCCCACGATGCCAAGCTGATGAAGGTTCCAAGGAGTTCCCAGGCTTGGCACCTCTGTGCGGACCCGGTACCTGGCTCAGACCAGGAGCCGTGCGTGCTTGCACACCCCAGAGACCCATGGCAATTACAGGGCACCATTCACTTTCCTCGGGGACTTCTTGTGTGAATTAGTGTCTCCTATTAAAAATGAAATCCAAGATAATAAACTGTCCTGCAGGGCTCGGATGTCTTTAATCGTGGTTTTATCTTCTCCCCCAGGCCTGCTGATTCCTAATGAGTTTCAGTTCACATCCTGGATGAATTATTGTTGGAGGAGTGTGTGCATTTGGCGAAAATAAACTAACAGAGAGATTCATGTTTACTCTTTCATTTACTCTATCCAAAAATAGTTTGTTTTTATAAAGGACATTTTTCAAATAGAGGAGTGACTGCTGATTAACCCCTTATGCTTTGGACAGAAAAGAAAAACTTAAAGACACACAGTTAAATTTATGACTTTTGATTTATGGAGAAGTGTATAATATGGACGTAATCCATGACCTTTGACAAGTTTCTTTCCACACTTAGCCTTAGCTTACTCATCTACAAAATGAGGATAATAATATCTACCTCTCATGGCTGTTGTGAGGATTCATGTAAGCAAGCTGTCAAGTTCAGGATATAGCAATTATAAATGTTCGTTTTTGTAAAAACTAATATTTTTAAAAGCTACCCACAATTGCGTATAAATTGAATTTGGGAAATCCATCCTGTTTTCCCCTTGGTTTACTTAATTTCAGAGGTTCTTCATCTTTTATTTCACTCCTGGATCTATAGCAGATAACGACTCCTAACTGTTTTTCTGTCTCCCTCTGCCTTTCATCAAAAACTCAGGATCTACAAGTAAATTCTGAAACACCTTAGAGAACTACTGCTTCAAGGAATCCTATGTTGAAAGAAAGTGGTTGCCTATAGGGTGAATAATCACCTTTTAATTGATCTGGCTTGTAAGTTGGTGTATTGAGTGTCTATAAATTAAACCCACACTGGGCTTGCTCTATTTAGATTTCCTGTGCAACCTCATCTGGTGAGAAAAAATTAGGTGAAATTGTTTATACTCCAACAAAGGGAGGAATGAAGCTGCCCCCCCACCTCTGCCATTTCTCTTCACAGAGTAGGGTTTTTGTTACTGCTTTTCTTCTCTATGATTCCTTCTTTTTCCTGCCTTTGGAAGAGAAAAGGGCCTCCAGGCAGGATCAGTTCTAGCCATGGTGGGGAAGGACAGTTTTTGTGTGTGTGCGTGAATCCGGGAGTGGGTGTTTGAGAAGGGAGCTGAACTTCTGAACTGGAGCCTTGGTCTGGCTAAAGATGGAGCCACTGACAGGAAGAGCCCCCCCACCCCCACCCCCCATCCAAAATAGCTGCCACTTCTTTTCCAAGCACCTCCTGCCCCTCCCCACTTCTCATGCATCCCTCACGGGTCACCTCAACCCCACCTAGAAGAGGCCAGAAGCCAAAGGGACTCTGGTCAAGGACATCATGACTTCCCCCTCTGCTCTGAGGGGTGAGTCATCTTCTGGTTTCTCCGCTGATTAAAAGATGATTATGAATATTCATGGATGCCTCAGGGAAGTCATGGAGTCTACAGATGAGGCGTCTGCCATCATTCACAGATTTGACATCTACCTTGGTCATAGCAGAAACTTAAGATTGTGAGGAGACTCTGAGAGGAAAGGCAGAAGTAAAAGACTAGAAAAGAAAATATTTGAAGCTGTTTTTACCTAAACAACTCTCATGGATATAAAATGCAGTAACACTTGTAGAACCACTATGTCTGAGGATGGTGGAAAAACTCTTCATGCTAATGCCATCATGCCTCTGGTTAAGAAGATGCTGCCCATCTCTTTGGAGTAATTGAACGTTCTTGCCTTCCCCTTTTCTTCCCGGGGGGGTGGGGGTGGGGGGGGGAAGCTAAGTTCCCAGAAGACTTTTTTTTTTTTACCCTCCTGGCCTCATGAGGTCATTTATTCCAGATAACTCTTATCAAGCTGGCAGGTCCAGGTACCCCCAGGCCCCGGCTGGCCTTCCCTGAGGCCTGTGATCCCACTGGGCTTGGGTATTGGCTTCTCCCCATGTGGGACCCACTTCTAAAGTGTTCACAACTGCTGCAACAGTGGCACAGGAAATGCAGGCTGTTTTTCTCATGACTCAGCATCTCCTTGTCTGTTGATTCTACCACCCAGCTATGTCCTTCCTCTGGGACCCAACTTTGGCTCATACTAAAGACTCTGCTATAATGTCCCTTCAAACCACAGCATAATGACTTCAGGGTGTGGGGCACCTGACCATCCGATGGGCTCTCCCCAGAATCCAGGTTTTAGATCTCCAACCCTCCTCTCTCCTTTATAGATTCAACACGAAGCAGGAGGTTGCACCAGGTAAAGGATAATTATTCTATCTTCCACCTGCCTCAGAGTGTTGATATAAATTCTCAGAGGATCCAAGGAGAAAATGCACAAAAGGTGTTAAGCATGGGGCTTAGCACATAGAAACTGTTCTATCAGTCTTACAAAGATAACGATATCCCATTAGCTGGCACCGTCTAATCAAATATTTAATCAATTACTTCACTGATTTAATATCTCTGTGGTCTCGTCACCCATGCCAGCATAGCACCTTATATACCACAGGGCTCAGAAATTATTTCTTGAATTAATTCATTTTAAGAAATGAAATCTAATGTTGCTTGAAGATAGATTCTTTTCTTTCCACTGGATTGAGAGAGAAGCGGGTACTGGTAGCTCATTTGGGGAACCCAAAGAGACCAAGGCATGAGCTGGCTAGAAAAGGGACAGGTACGTATGGGGCTTTCCCATCCACCATAGTCATAGTTCTTCTTTCTTAATTATTGGTCAGGGCTCTCGTTGAGAGCAAGTGGCTGAGTTTAGGAAACGGTTTTGAAATCAACGGGCCCAGGGAAGTCCCTTTGAGTCAAAACTTGAAGAAAGTGAGGATTGCTGAGCAGAGGAGCTTATCTTGCCTCAAGATGGGAAGTAGCATACAAACGAGACATGCAGGCTCAGTACTGTGCCCACAGCAGGTACTCGGTAGGTGGAATGAATATATGAAGAGATGAATGAATGCTTCATTTAGATAGGCATCATAAACCTTGGTCTTTATTCCCTTTTGTTCAGAGAGTGGCCACAGTGCATGTTTACTAGACTATACCTTGGCCATCTGAGCTCTAAAAACCAATGTAGGCAGAACAGCAAATGCCCAAAGGAGTGTTTGTTATTCATTATTGCACACATACGAGCAAACCTCTGGCATACAACAACCCCAGCCCTACCAGGAACTTAAATAAAAGCTGGCCACCTCAAAATGCCTATAATCTATTCAATGTGGGCATCTATTATGAGTAAGAACCAGCAATAAGAGCTTTGAGGAAGGCATGTAAAAAAGAAAAGCAGTAGTCCTGCCCTCAAGCAATGTATAAACTAGTAAGGAGAAAAAAATAAGTACACCGATATAGATTCAGTCATACTGGGAATTATATGCTAAATTACATTTGAGTGACACAGTCATTTTGCACCTCAGGTTCTCAAAAGGGCAGGTGATGGCATCAAGGACTGGAGAGGAAAGCCAAGGGAGACTTTCTGGAGGACCCGAGATCACCTGAGTCATGAGGCATGCATCAGATTCAGGCGGACGGTGCCAGGGGGCGTCCCAGGAAGGTCAGGAGACTGTCTCCACTGGCCAACTCACCGGGGCCTCCTCAGATAAAGACATCGGGGAGGGGCTCAGTTAACAGTAATAGTGACCACATGTCAGACGTCAGGCCAAGAGGATCACATGACCCATCTCAGGAATCCTCTCAGTAACTCCTCAAGACAGTATGACAGATACTGCTGGGGTGTCCCCTTCTTCCTTCCTCATAGCACCTCAGTTTTGTTTGAGGCAGCAATATGTCCTGGTAACATACTTGACATCCCAGCTTCCTGTGTAGGTATGGTTGTGGCCAATGAAGTGTAAGGTGGAATCACTGAGCAGGGCTCTCCAGAAAGCTCTGCAAAGGGAGAGAGATGCAACTGGCTTCTTGTCACTTCGCCTGAATCTGCAATAGCTACCCCATGGCCCTGCCTGCAGAAGGAGCCTCAACTCAGTGAGTCCCCTGAACAATGGTACCAGCCCTGGATGGCCTACTCAGAACTACCTGTTCCATGGGAAAATAAGCTCCTCTTTGGTTGAGCTGCTGCCGTCTGAGCCCTGTTGTTGCAGCTGAATGCAATCTTAACACATACATGGAACAGATAGTAATATTGTCTACAGACTAGGCAACCAGGCCCAGACAGTGTCGCTACTCTTAAGCAGCAATCCAATAGTCAAATCCAGACCAATGCAGAACAAGATTGGTTGAGTCCAAAACTACACTGAGGATGTGTGAAACGACTCCAGAATCCCATAAAAATAAAAATAAGCTAAAGGAAAAAAGAAAGCAAATGTTAGCAACTTTTTAACCTTTCACATAGCCCTTATCCACCTTTTATTAGATGTTGGGAGGTGCCTCTCTCTCTCCCCCATACATTTCTTTGGAATCTCCTAGATTAGAAGGCAGGGCTAGGACATAATCATGCTTGTAGTCCTCCTTTCTTCCCTCTTCAATGGCTGGCACAGGCGAAGTAGGCACCCCATAAATGTTGGTTGAGATGAGAAGCAGCAGCAGCATACCAACTCAGGATAACACTGCTCCTGAGAAACCGCATCCCTTTGTGTACAGATGTGTGTGGTTGTGCTGGTGTATGCTTGCGGGAGTGTGTCATGTTGTGTACTTGTGTATATGTGTGCATGTGTGCATGAGTGCGCACACACACGTCTGACTGTCTGGGAGGGAGGACCAGGAGAGCAATGTTTTCTCATCGCTGTCAAATCTCATCCTCTCCCTACCCCCGGCTCCTGTAGACATACAGTGACAGCACCGATGATTATATTAGCGATAACTAAACTTTTGTGCAGGACCTGAAAATTTAATTTCCTTGTGGGAAGCTGCACAGAACTAAGCTTATTTAGTGCCAAGAACCCACGAACTTTCCCCAAAAGGAAGGGAGAATACCAGCTACAGCCATTGGCCTCTGGGGTTTTTCTTTTTGTTTGTTGGTTTGTTGAAAAATAAAAATGTAAGCTCATTTCTGATTGCTCCTCTTTGAAAACAGCTCCAGACCCTTTTCTCTTTATACCTACCCCATATCAGAGTGGGAGGGGAAATACACATAGCCCTTGAGAAACCTCTAATTCGTTCCAATGTATGCCATGCTCGTGCATTTCTTCTCTCCACTGTTTAAAGAAGTATAACGCCATCAGTCTTATTTTTCTTAATTTGCTGGGGTGGTGGAGACCCTGAACATATGTATTGAGTGCTGCTCATGTCCTGGGCACTGTTTTAAAAGCATTGGCATGCTTGCACTCATTGAATTCTCCTCTCCCATTTTCAAGGTCAGGAAACAGAGGTACAGAGAAGATTAAGCAACTTGCCCAACATCATACAGCTAGGAAGTGGCAGAGCTGGGATTCTAATGCAAGCAGTGCGGCTGCGAAGCCCCAAACCTAATGTCACCATATGGCCTGGTAAGTCTAGAATTCTCCTCCTGGTGTCTGAGTGGATCAGTCCTTTGAACGCAAACAACAGACAGCACTGCTGATCAACTTAAGAAACAAAAAGTAGCAGAAAAGGAGAGAGGCACAATTCTCATCATCAATGGATTTGAGAGGCCGATTCCCAGGGGAGAATCAGGTCATCTCAGCCTTGGTCAAAGCTCACCCCTCCACTAGGGACAGGCAGGGGACATACACTGACCATCTCTAGTCTACTAGTGAGGAAAGGAAGAGGATGTTCCCAGACCGAAGTGGTGTGGATACAGGGCAAGAGAAAAATGACTGCCACATATGTTACATGCCTCTGAGGAACTGAAAGAATTTGGGGTTGGATCCTGACATAAACATGGCGCCATGGGTTTTTCAAGGTGCCTTGCCCTTACGATACATCCATTCACTCAATCGTGTACATGTTCATTCATCGCGTAGTCCCTTCTGTGTGCAAGCAGTGTGCTGGGAGAGTCAATGCTCCCAAAGACATGTGGCGCATGCGGAGAGGCCAGACGGAACCACCCACTCATTTTCAAGTGCTAGTGTGATGAACAAGTCACACAGTCCCTTCCATAGCTTAATCCCCCAGTAGATACAATGCATTCAAATGAGCCCTGTGATGGGTGTGTGTGTGTGTGTGTGCGTGCGCGTGTGCGCACACTCGCAGTGATCTGGGAAGATAAACAGCAGACACCTCATTTGGGATGTGCTGGATATTTTCCATTTGCCCTTCCCAGACCCACTGTCCACCTAAATTTATTCCCTTCCCTGTGCCTCCAGGAGGCTAACATTTATGGACTATTTCAACAGGATGTTTGTCCTCTGGCTTCCAGTTCTGTGTAGCCAGTGGTAGCACTGGCAGGAGATTGGACAGGAGAGAAGGAAGTCATCACGTTTATTTTCCCAGCTCCCTGGTGGCAGCTACAGGTTGGCTGCCTCCCCCTACCTAAGGCCTCAGGTCCTGCCAGCTGCCCTCTCTACAAGGACCACCACCTTCTCCTGCCCCTGATAACCACTCCCTCCCCTGCCTTTTCAGGCAGAGGTAAGGGCTTCGGCTCTTGCTAGCCCCAAAGCGCATTAACTTCCCTTGTTGGAGTCCCTTAACTGTCCCCACACCTTCAGAAAACCCCCCTTACTTTACCTTGTTGAGTGAACATAGCACTGTTCCCCACAGGGGGGTCAAGGTATAAGGTGACCAGACATCCCGCTTTTGGCAGGACAGTCCCGATTTTTAACAATTTGTCCCGCGTCCCGCGGTGTTTTAAGAAAGTCCCAATTTTTGGAAAGAATGCACAACAAGCTAGGGAACGGCAGCAGATAGACCAAATTTTTAATCAAGAACCCCCTCCCCACCGGTCAATGGTGTCCCGCTTTACCAATGTTAAAATCTGGTCACCTTAGTCAAGGAAGATGTATCAAGGAAGGTACATTTAAGCTGACACAGCATTTCTACCTAACAATACCAGACAATAGCACGTTAGGTGAATTACAGAGTGACCCCTCCCCCCAAAACAAAGAACCAGGTTGCTCTTCCTAAGGAGCATTCTAAATATGCTAAATGAGGGGGGCAAGGAAACACATTAACATGAATGGAATTAACCCCTTTCCACAGAGCATTTGTGGTATCTGCCCAACCTGCCCAGCACCCCTCCGAAGACACGTTTGTACTGTGGGCCTGCCCGCAGCCGACTGACCCTGACCCACACTGGACCAATGGTTTCCTTTTCCCTTGGGGACTGGGACTCAAGAATACCGGTGCTTCTTTGCTGGCTGCTACTGAGGCTAAGCAGACACCAGGGTTCCAGGGCATCGTTGCAATCACTTTAGGGTGTGGGGAGGATGTTTACATTTACAGTCCTCGCTTAGCTGTGTGTTTTTAACAAGGGTCTTGTGGCAGATGGTCTAAAGCATTTCTGGGAATGGACAGCTTTTCTACTTGGTACAAAGGCAACATTTGGGCTAGAGGCAGGGCTGGGGTTCCATAAGTCGGATGCCCAGGAGAGTTGTGAAAGCCAGTCCAGAGACAGACAGACAGGCAGGCAGACAGACAGAGGTGAGAGACCGCAGGACACCGCACTGGAGCCGGGAGCCATGGAGAGAGCGACTCCCTCCAGGCTGCTGGAGCTGCCCAGTCCTGGTCCTGTGTTTTGTGACCACCAGCTCTTCCTAGCCCTGACTTCCCTGCACTACATTCTTACGATGAATTCCCCCAATGTGCTCGGGCTCGCTTGCGCATGCTTCTATGACTCGTGTCGCCGGATAACATTTCTAAACCATCAGCTGCGGTGCTCTCTTACTCTAGCATTTCCCTACCCGCTGTGCCTCACCTGGTTTTTGTTCAGCTCAGCCCCGTCTGCATTCATTCCCAAGGGAAGAGGCCACATAAAAGAGCAGAAGAAGAAGGAGACACGTTAATGAATAACGTTTGCGCTTCAAAAGCATAGGCTCTGGTGGACAAGAAGGGCTCATGCATAAATTACAGATTTGGGACAATCCAAGGTGAGGCTTCTTCCTCAGAATAGAAAGGTGTCCCCAGGCTGCGGAGTCAGCTGGAGGACAACGGGGATCAAGGAAGACGCAATGTGGAGGACCCCAGTTCAGGGTGAGCAAGGGTCTAGCGGTGGCTCTGCCTTTGTGTGGGTCAGCGCTGTCCTTCCATATTGCCTAGGGGCTGCCCAGAGAACTGTCAACACACCAGTGTCCATTTGCCTGCATGCCACATGGCACCTGGGCTAGGGACCTGGTGAAAATGCCCTTCACAGGAGCCAGCACCTCACCACGGACTACAGAGGGGCTGTCCATCAGGCCCTGGGACTGAGTCCAGGCCACTCTCTGTGGGGCTCATCTGACCATCTGAGCCAGCACCATACACAGTCGTGCTAGACAAGGAGAGACAAGGAGTGTGGCCACTCAGAGAATTTGCAGCTCGGCAAGAAAGTAGACGTGACAAAAATATCATCTTGTCCTTGTGGGCAGGCTGGCAAAGTGTGGGTTAAGGCTAGAAGCTATCTGCACAACCAATAGCCTAGAAGTCACGTACATACATCATGCCAGTGTCCTCTTAGAACAGTCTCTGTCCTCAACTCTGTCCTATTCAGGTGGCTATTGATCAAAGCTGAGGCCACACCCAGAGATTCACCGTCTGTCACAGGTTCAGAAGGGGCACAAGCTCCTGGCCTTGGCTTTCTCTGTCCTGCACCATGTCATCCATACCACACCTCCTTTCTTCCCATGCATGAACTGCCCCAAACTCAATCCAGGGCTTCCTCTTATGCTGCAAGTAACAGCGAGCCACTCTAACTCAAGGAAAAAGGGAGGGTGTGTTAGAAGCACGGGGCATCTCCAGGTACCCAGAGAGAAGCTCAGAGGGTTGCTCCTTAGGCAACAAGGAGCAAAATCTAACAAACCGACATGGTTCCACAGACGGGTTTTCTAAATCTCTCACAGCGCCAATCCTAGATGGGAGGAGTACCGCTTGAGGCTAGCTCATGGGGTCAGAAAACATAGGGCTTTGACTGCCCGTTCGGGATGAGTCAACAATGTGATGTGACTACCAAAGAGACCAATGTGATCTTGAACTGCATCAACATATATAAGAGGAGGTAGAAGTGTGGCCTGCAGTTCAGGGCATTGTGCATTCAAGGAGAGCAAACAGCAGGGTGGCCAGGGAGAGAGGAGCCATAATCATACTCCATGGGGGGAATGGGGGGAATATCCAGGCTGCTGCTGTCTGACTGCCTTTTAGGGAGTTTGTAGAAATTTCCAGGAGTTGTGGGCTCACCAGTGTGGAGTTTAGGGTTAGATGACATGATTTAAAACCCCAAATTTAGTCACTTCCTAGCTTTTTCCCACATGCCAGCAATGTCCTAAGCACTTCACATGAAATGTCTGATCTAATTATCCCCACAGCCCTCTGAAGGAGCACCATCTTTATCCTTATTTTACAGATGAGAAAACGGAGGCACAGAGAGGTTAAGTAACTCACCTAAGGTCACACCGTGAGCAAGTTGAAGGGCTAGGCTTTGAAGGCACAGAAGAGTGTGCTTCCTCTGTTCTCCTCCTCAACCAACTGTATGTCCTTGAATCTTGTCACCTCTCCTCACGGTGCCACAGTATGCCCAGCTGGAAAGTGGGGTGAATGATTCCTGTCTCACTCCATCCTGGATATATGTGGGGAATCTTATGACAAGAAAGTGTTGGGGAGAGTTCAAAATGATGTATCAAAAGGTGCACTGTTACCTTAGTCTATAGAGACCTCACAGAGAAGAAATGAGGGAGGACCCCACACCCCGCTGCCCTTTCTACACTGCCACACACAGGAGATCATCCTGGTTGCCCCTCTGCCACACGGTTCCTAGCCCTCTGGTCTCAGATGATCACTTAAGCTTTATAGCCTCTCATTAGCTCCCAAGCAGCAAATCGGCTTTGACACACTTTCTGGATTTTCCAGGACCAAAATTTACCCCATCTCAAGACATCACCTACCCGATTCACATCTCACTTCCGGAATTAGTGACAGTGCCCATCCAGGCAGAAGTGATACCATCAAAAGCCATTCTGGGGGCATTGTTCTCATTACCTAGTGTTGCATAACAAGCCATCTCAAAACAAGAGAGTCGTAGAACAAACACATTTCTTCTACTCACAGATCTGCCATCTGGGCAGGGCTCGGGGAGACAGCTCAGCTCTCTGCTCTGTTCAACACTGGCTGTGGCGGCTCCAAGGCTCCCTTGGCCTCCCTCACACGCCCTCCGCTGCCTGGTGGGGGTCTCAGGCAGCTGAGGCTGGCACAGCTGGGGCCCCTTGGATATTGCTCTACCTCTTTGAGGTGTCTCCCCAGGCGCTCTCTTCAGCATGGCGGCCACTGACAACTTCCATGTTGGCTTATGGCTCACCAGGCACATGTCCCAAGACAGCAAGAGAACCCAGCAGATGCTTTTAGGACCTAGCCTCTGAAGTCACACAGTGTGACTTCCATAGTATTCTGTTGGCCAAGGAGACTACAAAGGGGCATTCAATTCAAGAAGAGGGAATCACAACCCAGTGGTCACTGAGGGAGTGTCACCACCATATGGGATGACGACAGAGCCATCTTTGGGGAATACTACCTGCCACTATGCCCCAGGCATGGAGTGAAGCACTTTATGATCTCTATGTGTCATTATCCTTAAACTCACCCCCCAAATCCTGCTGTGGGAGGCACTGTTAGCTCATTTTACAGAAGGTGGAAGACAGATGCAGGGAGGTAAGCAAGGCCAGCCTGTGGGGACAGGAAGCTGGGCATGAGCCCCAGGTGCGTTTGACTGTGAGGTGTAAAGATGGCATGAGGTGAAGACCGGGCCTCTGTGATAGGACACACTGGGGAGTAGCCCTCTGGCACAGTGATCAGCTGCGGGATTCAGCCTGCAGGAGTGCACGCCCAGGCCCCTCCCCTTACACACTGCGCAACCTCAGGCTTCCTCACCTCGCTAGCCTTGCGCTCTTCCTTAGCAAAACAGGAACAGCCACAGTGCCTGCCTGGGAGGATGAATTGAGACGCAGATAAAATGCTTCACACATTGTTTGAAATCTGGTGAGAACTCTATAAATGTCAGCTGTGATTATTTTTAAAGTGGCCCAAGGAAGACATCTTAAGAAGACAAATCTGCTACTACTACCAAAAGAATGCGTCATGCACCCTCAAGCCCAGCAAGTGCTCTTTGTTGGTCGGCATTGTTACTTAGCCTCCGGTAGACAAAACGCTGCAACGAGCTGACCCGGGAAGCCACGCCCCTCTTCCTCCTGGGCTTTGGATCAACAAGGCTGTGCTGCCTATAGGAGCTCCTCCCAGGTCCTCCCTTCCCAAGAGGGGTGCCTGGGCTGACTCAGCAAGTATCCTAACCTGGTTAACCACCCTTGAGCCTTGGGAAGGGACCTAACATCCCGGAGACCCCAAGTTCTCTCCCCACCCTAGGCCCCCAGGGGCTCCTCACAGGGGAGAACAGGACATGAAAATGAACTGGGTTTCCACATCAGCAGGTGCTAGCCATTCTGGGCGCACACATCTCCAGTTTTAGTAAGATTTTCCAGCTCAAGCCCGAACATTCACTCAGGAGCTAGCACCCCTCCGCCATCCATTCCCATGACTTCAATGATCATCCAGAGCTAATGAGTCTCAAGTCCACACCTCAAGCCCGATTTCCTTCCAGAGTTGGAGGCCTGCCTCCACGTAGATGTCGCACAGGCCCCTCACACTGGGCACGCCCCCCACCTTTGACTCAGTTCACCCAAACCAGACTCTCCCTGTGGAGTCCCAGTGATGATTCCCGTGGCTGTCCCAGTCGCCCAAACCAGAAACGCAGCTTACCCTGACAATATGGTAGAGAGCCATTCTCTCATAGTAAGTCTCTGTTGCTTGGGCCTCCAGAGAGACTATGAAAGGAGGATACTTGTGGGCTCTATAGAAGGTGGCTGATGAGGGCCAACTCAGTCACTGCCATCCAGAGCCACACTTTGAGTTTAAAGCTGCGGGTCAGAGAAACCCAGCCCCAGAATTCCCACCATGTTAGTGGCCCGGCCACCTTCACAACATCCAATAAAAAGCTCTCTATCTCTCCGGGGTAGCCTGCGCCACCAGGACACATAGCCATGCTGGTCTTGATCACTGAGACCCGCTGATGGAAGTGCTGTTCCCACCCCCACCATTCAAGGGTAGGCCCAGGTTCCTGGACATAACCCCGGCACCCCATCCACTCAGTGTGCACTGGGCCTACATGGAGCGGTGAGAAACTCCACCCTCAGGCCTCCTGTAGGTGCCGAGTGGCCCATGCCAGGTACTCGGACCGGCCCGCATCTATAGTGGGTGAGTCTGGCTTGTCTGCATAATGACCCGCTTGTTTAAAAGAGCAAGAACCTCTTCTGGCTCCATCTGGAACTAGAACAATGGTCCATAGGCAGCCAGATTCCACCCCACCAGCCCTCCCTGCTCTGTTTCCATCCATGTCACTTGTCACTATCATCTAACTTACCTATTTGTTCATTGTCTCTCCCCAACCCCACCCCCGTCATCCCCAGCAGAATGGAGGGCAGTGTGAGGGCAAGGATTTGGTCTATTTCCTGCCATTTTTCCAGTGCTTCAAACTCCTCCTAGTACAGAATGGGTGCTCAATGTGTGTGATTATTATTATTATTTTTTTTTTAACTGAACTGGGGGCCTCACCACATTCAGGAAGCACACCCCAGTTCAGCATGGGGGTCCGCCTGGGCCAGAGCCGGGATTCGATCCTTGGTCCTCGGGGCTTCAAAGCAAGCGCTTAACCCGCTGAGCCATCCTGGCTTTCCCACAATGTGTGTGATTAGAAGAGCGATTCGAATAACTGAATGAAGGAATGAAGAAATGGGTGCACATATTCTTCTTATTTTCACCACGAGGACATGGAAGTGAGTCTCCATGCTCACCCCTACCTTGGGGATTCCCCTAAACCCACAGCGGGAGTCCCCGCGGATGCCCCTCACACCTCACCTTCCTCTCAGTGAGATTTCTGTTTGTGTCCTAAAAGAGTCCCTGGCTCCTCTGTAGACATGACTCCAGGCCCTACAAATGTCCCTCCAGGCTGAGGCGGTTCCTGGGCACAGATCTGAAAGGAGGTGGAATTCCCATGAATTCTAAAATCCACATAAACAGATCCACCAGGGGCCTGAGGTTCCTGCCCCCTACAGCCGAAGGTCTCAGGAGATAAGAGTGTGAGACCAGGACCTTGGCTGTCATGGTGGAAGGGACACTTGGGGTCTATCAGCAACAGCTGCCAAGGGACAGACAGGAGGAAGTGGTGGTGGCCGTAGACGCTGAGAGGGAAGGGCCATCGGTAGCCCCTGGGCCAGGAGTCAGGGTCCGCCATCCAGACCGGCTCACCAGTCATGAGCCCTGGCCAGCCTATCCAACTTTGGGGGCCACGGGGAGCTTTCAAGGCTGTTGTGAGAGGCAGGCTGAGCAGCACACAGAGGAGAGAGAGCAGCCCAATGGTGAGGGCCCAGTCTGGCACTGATCCCCACCAGCCACTCACTAGGACGTGACCCTCAGGCAGGTTTCTGAACTGACCTCAGGCCTCACCACAGCCTCAGGGTCAGGCATGTGGTTAAAGAGCTGTTGATACTAAACAGAAAAGAATGCAAGAGTATGACCAGATCCCAAGGCAGGAGGAGGGGAACGATGGGTGTGGGGCAAAGGGACCATCTTGCTGCGGTTGTCTTAGAAACGGAAAACTGGCCTGCCCCCACAGTTCTCCCACCTCGTGGCCCCCACGCATTTCTAGATGGGCAGGCTCTTCGGTCTGCTGCCCTGGGTGTGGCTGCACTGCTGGGTCTGGAATCCTCCCACGAGCTGCAAGTACTTGGGCCTTTCCCTTAGTTGGAGAGTGAGTTGAGATCCTGACGTGATCTCTACCTTAAAGAGGTTCTGGAGTCAAATGGCAGTTGAAATGCCACCTCTACCACTTAGCTGTGTGACCTTGGCTAACTTAATTACCTTCTCTGTGCCTCACTTTTCTCCTCTGTATGTGCAAATAAGAATAGGTAGCACCTACCTCATATAATGATGCATTCCCGGACACATCCATGTCCCCAAAACAAACGCCAGGCTTCCCAGCCTCTCTGCCTCTGTTCTTGCTGCTTCCTTTGCCTGTAATGCCCTCGTCCCTCCTCACCTCTGCCTGTTGGAACCCTAACTAATCCTCAGGCCCTGCTGAAATGACACCATCACCATACATTTTTTCCCAGTCTCACTGTCACATGTCCTCTCCTTCCTTTCAACCTCCCCAACACGCTACACCTTTCTATGAAGTCAACTTGGAATAGAGCAAAGGATGCATACATTTTATTCCTAACCCCCTTCCCCATAGTAAGCATTGGAGTCAGACCCGGGTTTGATTCCCACTTTGCCACTTAATAGCTGTTTGCTCTCAGCCAAGTGACTTCAAGTCTTTGATCCTCTGTTTCCCCATCTGTAAAAACAACATGGTAACATACCTACCTCTTAGGGTTTGTGGTGAGAATTAAGAGGAGAATGCATCTAAAACATGTATCCCAGTGCCTAGCACATCAGGTGGGCCAGGAAGTGTGGCTATCATTGTAATGACGATTAGCACGAGGTAGATGTTGAGTCTGAAAGGCTGCCATTTGAAATTCATTTCTCTGGGTCCCTCTCCAGTTTAGATATCTTATAAAATGCAAGTCTTGGGGTTAGTGGTAGCCCCAGGGAAGAGCAACTGGTTACTTCTCACTACTTAGCTGAAGATACTGGGATAGCTCAATGGTTGGGTGCTTGCCTCACAATCGCAAGGTCCAGGGTTCAATTACCGCCCCGGCCCGTGCAACCCTATATGGTGAACTGCAGTGCAGCTGGTAACCACCAGGGTGGCAGCGCAGTGATGGTTCTCACCTCCTATGCAGGAGGCCTCCAGTTCAGTTCCCTCCCCACAAGGCCCCACATCCTCCTGTGTGGAATGAAACCATGTCACATCTAATGATGTGCAACTATGGAGACTGCTCTGGGCCCTGCCCCTTCTCTCTGTCTCTTTCTTTCTCTCTCTCACCTTTTCTCAATCAATAAATTTTAGGAAATTTTAAAAAAGAAAGACTTGGTTCTCTAGACAACAAAAATTTTGGTGTCTAATGTAAAAGGAGAGAAGGGGAAGGGGAAAGAAGCTAAAAGGAGTTCCAAAGGAGACATGTGTCTGCTTCTTAATCTTGACTTTGATTCCAAGGAAGTTCAAACACAAGGGAACATAACATGAAAAACGGCTACCAAACGCAGAGGGCTCTGCATGTGGCACCAAGCGGGACTTTTCCACATGTTCACCCTCTGAACCTCATAACAAACCTATCAAGTCATCATCCATCTCCTTCGAAGAAGGACTCTGACCTCAAAGAAGTTAAGTGACTTACCCAAGGTCACACAACCAGTAGCTGCACATAATCGGTTCGCCATAGCCCAGATTCAAAGCCAGTCTATCTTACTCTAGGGCTCATGGAGAAGGGAGGGGGACAGAGCAAAGGAGGGAGGAGAATCTTCATCCACAGAGAGCACACACCCCCGTGATAAGCATAGAAAAAGCAATCTGTGAAAATGTATGGCTTTATTTATGGAAAATTAATTCAGCATACAACTTCATCATAATACCATTTCTCGAGACATTAACTCCCATCAATGTTGTAAAAGTCTAGGAAGGTACAAAGTGCTTCCCCCCGCCCCCTCAAACCTCCTGTTATCTATAAACATCCACATTTCAGGCGGATCAAAATTCCTGCTCACCCCCCCCCCCCCCCAACTAACACACACACATTGATCTGTTGATTTTTAAATCTAGAAAGGTCAGGGGTAACCCCACAAGTTGCCATGGCTTCAGGAAGGTTTCCATCAGCCTGCAAGTAGAGAGAAAAGCAACGCTCTAATTGCTCTATGAATTAGAGCCTCCCCTTTTGGTTTAAATCCACAAATGTGTTATTTTCTCCAGTCCTAGAAACAGCAGGGAAGCTTTACTGCACTCGTTTTCTTTCTCTTGTCCGATATCGCCCTCTAGTGACGTCTGCTCTACTTGAAAAATTGCTATAGTACCCCCAGCCCCCACCCCCCATAGACAAGCATGCCACCTAGACCTCTTCACTCTCTGGCCCCTTCACCTGCCCACCTCTGACCATCCATTTAGTCATCATTGCCTGAGCACCTACTAAGTGCTAGGCACAAACAACAAGGATTCTGGATGCCTTAGGTGCTTTGTGATTCACTTGTTAACGGAAACTTGAGGGTCTGGAGACCAGGGTTGGAATCCCAGCTCTACCCCTTAAGGCAGAATGACCTTAGGAATGGAGGTGGTCAGTTCACTGTGCTGGCGTTGTTTCCTCCCCATGGAGCTGCTAATACCGACCTCCCCACCTTCAAAATAGACAGTATGACACGTAGCCCCTTACTCTTCTTTTTATCTTCATAAACAACTTGCCCTACGCACTCCTGGAGCTCACCTAGGTTTTTGTCCCAGAGAAGAAAGGCAGAGGAGCTCATAGGTAAGCCCAGATCATGACTTCAGAAGCCTCGGGTTTGAATCACAGTTCGCCCAGCTACCTACCCGGTTACCTTGGACAAACTACTTAACATCCCTCGGTTTCTTTTTTCCTGACTGTAAAATCATAGAGTTCAAGAAGGTAGTTCAGGTTTGCACACTTTGGTGTAAGCAAATCCCCTGGGGATCTTACTAACAGGACGACTCCTTACCAAACTGATGGGTCTAGATCTCCGGACATGGCTTCTAGCATCTGAGCAGTAACCGAGCTGCGTCTATGATTCTGAACACGCCAGCCTTTGACAACAAGCTGAGTAGAGCTGCCCCAGGGTCCTCAAGCCTGGACTCACATTGGAATCTTTAAAAATACTGATGCCCAACCCCCCCCAACCCCCCCCCCCCCCCCCCCCCCCCCCGGTACATTATGATGGAACTGGTCCAGGGTGGAGCCTGGCATTGGGATTTTTAAGAATTCCTGGGGGTGGGAGATTCCCATGTGAGCCAGCATTGAGAACTGCTGCCTCAGTCCCAGGCCTGACACACAGGAAGCTCTTAACACATGTTCACAGAAGTCCAACCAATACCTCCACCTCGTGACTCAAACACCTTTCGTTAACAACAAAGAGTGAGCGCTCTGCCGGGCGCCTGAGAGAGAGGCCGTCCAACCAAAACAGAAAGATGAGAATCTCTGCCCTCTGGGAGCTCACAATAAAGCAGTGGGTCAGTCCGTCACTTTGCACTAACACCCCAAAATTATGTAGTCAGCTGGGGGCGGGGGGTGCATATCACACAGGGCCATGGTAAGAACTGTGTCTTTCTCTTTAAGATAGAAAAATGACCACACTTCCGACAATTATTTGTCTTCAGGGAGAAAAGAGAGACAGAGATTTCAAGATGTCACGCACCTTCCAGATAAAGTGACTGTCTGAGGGCAACATTCCATCACGGGAGACCTGGGGGAGGGGGATAGATTGGGGGCACAGACCCTGAGATCGCTGTGTTGCGTGTTTCTGTTTCCTCCCCATGTAAAGCTGTCTGGAGTCCCCGGATCTCGGGCCCCCTCTTCGGTGCAGCCTCAGCCTCTTTCCTCCCCATAGACCCCAGCTGGCCGGCGGTTTCCAGCTGCACAGGCGACCCCGCCTCTGCGTCGGGATGTGAGCCCTGCACTTGCTCCCCTCGGCTGGGACTTACCCTACTTCAGAGGCCAGGGATACAGCCGGCGAGGGGAGACCCTTTTTTGCTGTTGTCACAGCGGCTACTCAGCCTCCCCCGGCCTGGCTGCTCATTAGCACCTGTGAATGAGGCCAGGGAAACCCTGTGGAATCTTGTTACATTCTTGAGAGCATGGGAGGGGGAGGGCTGAGAGGCTTCACCTGGTCTTCCGACCTAGAATAATTGCCTCCATGGCTCTCTCCTCCTGCCCTGCCTTCTCTCTATTCACAGCGCCCATCGCAAGCTGACACTGTGTTTCTTTCCTCACTGGAACATAAATGCTCTGTCTTAATCGTCACAGCCTTCACAGCACAGAGTGTATGACACACAGAGGGACGTCTGTTAAGTATCTGTTGAATGAATGAATGAATGAATGAATGAATGAATGATTGTCAGCTGACTTGGGTTAACACCAGCTTTGCTGCTACTTAGCTACAGCAAGGAGAATGGCAGGTGGTGGGCGGGCAGTGGAGGGACAGGAGAAGGAACAACAGCAGTAGTGTGAAAACCTGATCAGAGAGTCCGATTCTCCTTCCAGTGTTACGGAAAGGCACTGGCTTGTCACCTTGTAAACATGGAGGGTGAGTTAGGGTGCGTTTGCAGGGTTTCCTCCCTGGAGGAAAGAGGGTGGGGATGTCCTGGGAGCCCCCAGAGGGGGATCACATGGGATCACCACTGGGCAGCCCAAGTGCAGCCATCAGACATGTCCTAGCGGCTCAGCAGGAGTTGTTAGGTTGGTTGATTTTGTTATTCTGCAAATGACATGATCCCACATTTACAACCCAGCCTCCCTGGAAAAGCAGAGCCCCCATCCTCACCCCGGGCAGTGCTGGGCAGGGGAGCTCACCCAGTGCTGGGCCCTGAGCAGTCAAGGTCTGCTGGGGGCAACCGCATGGCAAGCCAGGGAGAGGGACTTCCTCCTTCCCTCGTGTGGCTTCTACAGATTTGGATGCCAGGGTGATTTTATTCAGGTTACCTTCCCCGGCTTAGAAACCAAAGGGCCCCCTTTTTCGCTGTGTCTTCGTGGTCCCTGGTCCCCCTCCTTGCTTTATCCCTTGCCTTAAATATTTCTCAGCCGATCTCCTTCCTTTTCATTTTTCTCTGTGCCCTCATGCCTCCAGCCCTGCATGTCTCTCAACTATCCCTGGCATGCAGCCCGTGCCTTCTTGTTATTAATAAGGCTGCGAACAGTGGATAATAATAAGACCTTGCGTTCCAAGGACTTTCACACCACTAACCCAGAGCCATGTGAGGCAAAGAGTGACACACGGAATTTAAGCGACTTGCCTACGACCAGTTAGTGACGAGCCAAATCGAGAACCTATTTTAAGTGCTATTCTTGACGTCTTATCAGAAAATAATAATTTCAAAAAATAAGAGAGTGGAAAAGACAGTCCAGATTTTAAAAATATGACTTTACTGCACTTCAAGGGAAGGATTTAATCCCACTCCTTAGAGTTGTAATTAAATTAAATGGAATACAATGCAGTGTTTTATCTGACTTTCAAGAAACCTTTCAGAGACACCTGCATTACTCTGCGGAAGGAAAGCCATCTGCTCACGGAGGCACTGCCCTGCATCCTCACTCAGTCACTCCGTCAACAAGTTGGTGTGCTTTTACTCCGTGCCAGGCCCTGGGCTCCACACACGGCAGGAGCTGGCGAACCACACAGGCCGCTGGCCCCGCTTGCACTTGGAGTCTAGTGGTGAAGCCAGGCATGACATGGAGATTCACACCAAGAATGTAGGACTGGAAACGTGCCACGTGCCATGAAGGAGGCAGAGGCTCTGGCGGCTTCTAGCAAAGGAACTGGCTTGATTCCGGAGCTCGGAGAAGGCTGCCCAGAGGAGTGAGCACTGGCCCAGGAGAGGAAAGACGAGAAGTTAACACAGGGAAAAGAGTTGGTAGGAAAGGGAACCACCTGTGCAGCTGCAGGAAGCATTGCACTTTCGGGAAACAGAGAGAAGCCAGAGGAGTAGGGTGTGAAATAGGATCGATTGGGGCTGACCACTCAGGACAACTTGTGGGCCCAGGGGAGGATCTGGTCTCTTGCCAGGGGAAAATGGGGAACTACTCAGAGCAGAGTTGACATAATCAGATTCAATCTAGTGAGGTGCTGGACGTTTTGGGTGGCACAGGGAGAATGTCTCAACCTTCAAAGAAATTCCCATCAGATTCCCTGACATTATTAAGGCCCCACTTAAAATTAGGACACTGGTCTTCCTCAAAAATATAGGTACCACCCGTGAGTTGACAATAATAAAAATAATAACAATTATTAAAACATCAAGTACCTATTAGACATTTGGTGCTTTATCTACATGATTATATTTAATCCTTGCCTCCTTGCAACTTATGAGACAGGCAGCATTATCATTCCATCCTATAGACGAGGAAAATGATGTTCAGAGAGGATTAGTAACTTGTCTGAAGTCACACAGCTACTCCTGGCTGATTCAGGGATCAAATTTAGGCTGTTTAACTGTGGCTTTATCATTTTCAGGCTCAACAATCTTGGGAATCCTTACCCAGAAATTCAAGGGAGCAAACATGACAGGTCTAAAGAGTTTGTCATCCCTGAAATACCACAGTCAACAATGGGCTACACTTTGCCAAAGCTAAAGGTCAAACCTCTCCTTGTCTTACTTCGTCCTCAGTGGCAGTGATCATCCAGTTGACCCCCTCTTCTTCTCGAAACATGTTCTTCTTCAACTATCATCTGGTTCGGTCCCACCCACTAAGCATTTCTGCTTAATCGCCTCTGCTAGCTACGCCTCCTCAACCACTCTTTAGTTGCTACACTCTCCAAAGCTCCGCGTTGGCCATTTTTCTATTTACAGTCCTTCATTTGGTGATGTCATCTGTCCCAGGGCTTTAAGCTGCATCAGTACACTGGTGACAACTGAATCTATGCCTCTTCTTCCTACCTCTCCCTGACCTGGATTCAAATCTCAGTTCAGCCCTGGGGAAAGCCACTTACACTCAGTTTTTCTGCCTCTCAACTATGGATAACAAAACCTATTTCACAACATTGTTTGAGCATTCGATGGGATGGTGTGTGTATCACACTTGGCCTGACTCCTGGTTTATAATGAATACTCGGTAGATGTGATTATTGTTACATGCTCCTCAGATTCCTTCAAGGCTGACCCTGCAAGATGACCATCAGTTGACCAAGCAGTACCTAACTCATTGTTTGCCCCATTAACAGGGGTTTGTCTGTGCAGGAGTCAGGAGGGTGGTAGGAATTTAGAGGGTGGGAGAGCAGTAGAAGCCAAGGGAAGACTTTGAGTCACACCTTGACAAGCAAGAGTCATAACATGAATGGCTTCTTATTGTCCCCAGATCCCTGAAGTGGAGACTGGGCCTTAGAGAAGAAGAGTGGGCTCCCCAACTCAGCTCCTCAGAGGTGGAGCTCAGCTCAGAATTGCACTCTGCCTGACCAAGTGCCTGGGCTCATGACCTCCTGTGTCACCCCCTGACCAGAAGCGACAATGGACAAACACAGACACGTGGACGTTTAGCATGTCTCCAGCAATGGCACCAGAATAAGTGGTTTAGAGCCACTTGTGAGGTTCCGCTCTCTGGGACTCCGAAGAAGCTGAGGTCCAGAAGGACAGGAAGGGAGGGCTCATGAGAGGGCACAGGTGACAGGTGTTCCACGACCCAGGATGCTAGTTCATTGCTACATCGCAAGTACAGAAGGTGAGCCTGTCTAAGGGTGGCCCAGCCATCTGGCGAAAACGCACAGACAGGACAGGGCTGGATGCACAGACAATATGTGACCAAATGCTCTTGACACTAGACACAGATGATACATTCCCCGGAACCCAGAGAGCTATCTGCTCTCGGGGAGAAGACCAGAGGTGACACTTCAGCACTCTGGGTGTGACTCTCCGCCACCCACACTCATCGATGTCATTCTGCCTTTAGGGCTCAGAGCACCAGGAGTCAGTGGGTCTGACTCTACAGTGAAGGGGAGTTGGCATCATCTCAAGTGTGCCCTCACCTGCACTCCTGTCCCCTGAACCCCAAGAGGGGAATTTGGCCTCTAGGTCTTCCCTCTGAAGTCCCTGGGTCCCTTAAAAATGACTAAAACTCTGCCTGAGCTGTGGAGCACTCAGTTCTTATCTCAGGTTTCACTGGTAGGGATGATTGTTAGACGTATTTTTTTTCTTTTTAGTAGAAAACTGAAATGAAGAAACTCGAGAAAGGAAAAAGATCACAATGTGAAATGGAGTCAAGAATCCAGCTCTAGCCTTCCTGACCCCCAAACCCATAGTCTAACCAGCGGTCTCCAAACTTTTCAGCCCGCAGGCCGCATTAACTATCAAACAGCAGTTTGGGGGCCGACTCCACACTCGAGGTACAAATAAAAAAGAATCAAAACATAGATGTTGTTTTTAATTATTTATTTAATATTATTTTATTCAGATAAAAAGGTCTCCACGGGCCGGATGAGAGGGACTTGCAGGCCACATCCGGCCCGCAGGCCGTAGTTTGGAGACCCCTGGAAGCTCTTGGCAACCTTGCTTAGTAAACCGTGCAATGAACCTACTCCTAAAAGAGTGAATATATACTGTGGCCACTGGTGTGATAGAAAGAGTTTGGAATCAAACCGACCTGGGTTCCAATCCTGAGCTGTGTGGGCTACCAGCTGTATGCATTTGTACTAACTGTCTAATTTCTCCAAGCCTCCATGGGCTCAGCCATACATTGAGCCAGCAGAGAAGAACCCATGAATGAGCTTCATAACTGTAGCCAAAAGAAAAGAAAGGTTAGCCCTGGGGGTTTCCAGTATCATGGGATGCTGGTGGGAAGTGATCTGGGGAAGGGACCGTATTCTTCATCCATGTTTCACCCAAATCTTTCTCCAGTTCAGAACAGAGGCCCTTATCCAGGGACAGCCCCTCTGAAGACTGGGGATTTTTTAAAAGATCAAATGATGCTGAAGCGTAAAATGTTAACTTTGTAATTCTGGTCTCTCTTCCTTTAAAACTCTTGTCAGTTTTAAAAAGGTTGCTAAAAACTAGCCTGCCCTCTCAGCCTGTCTTCCTCTTCTTGTTTCCAAGACAGGGTCTATGATAGAATTCAAGGCAGTTTTAGTTTCCAATGGCTCCTCTTTCTAATTCCCTTTTACTTCCCAGGCCTTGACATTACCTTCTCTCTCTACCTCATTCTCTAAGCACTGCCATGCCTTTAGCGAGGGGAATTCAGGTGACATCCTAGACCCATGCTTTTAGGACTCCCAGGTTGCTACACAGGAATCAGGTGGGCAGAGCAGTGATTCGGTAAGAAAGAAAGGTTTGGGCAGCAAATACGGGTTAAAAAACAACAACAAATAAAGGCTGATACTTGTGTGCACCCATTTTGCACATAACCCACTCTGAACATACCGCCCCCAAGGGTAAGTGGAAGAGGTCGCGTTCTCTTGCTCGCTTCCACACAAATTACTGAGGCCATAGGTTTTCTGGTAACACCCCTTCTTTCCCCCGCAGTGTTGCCTCTGATGGCCAATGTAACAAGAGTGTATCTCTCCAGGCCTGAATGAATGTCATCCTGGAACATGGGTGTATTCAAGCACCTGGTTGTGACTTGCAGGATAGCCTCCCAGACAGGAGGCCTGTGCGGCCCCACATTGACCATTGTGGAATGAAACCATGTCACAACTAATGATGTACAGCTACGAAGACTGCTCTGGGCCTTCCCCTTCTCTCTCTCTCTCTATGTCTCTCTCACCTTGTCTCAAAATAATCAAATAAATCTCTAAAACAAAAGGAAGTGAACTTGGAGCCACTCAGGCAGAAACTCAGAGCAGAACCAACCATGAGAACGTTAGCCCCAGAGATGGCGGGAATCTCAGGATGGACGCTAGACTTCCCACAGAAAACAGGATCAAGAGCTTCAGTCACTTTGATTTAAACCTCAAAGTACTGGTACAAACAGTGGCGTGGCATCTTATACAGGGGTTAGCTTGTCAAGTTGGCATCTGGGTAGAAATGTGAGATGGATGTGTCTCAGTAAGTCCAGTCAGCCAGCATTTCCCTAACTGTTCAATATCCCTGACTCTTAGTGGGACCATCCGTTGAGGCAGTTGGTTTGAATGAGGTATCATCTTGAACCCAAAATACATCTCTTTAAACCTAGAACTCCAATCTGCACGGTAAGACACTCACACAACGAGAGGCCTCCAGGAACGGGGGTCTCAGGAGGGAGCCCTGATTCCCTCCCTCCACACTCCCTTCTCACGTTCCCTCCAGCACCCACTGACCCAGTGGAAAGGAAAACAGAACTGACCACGCTTTACCTGCTTTCCTTTCCTCCTCTCTTCTCTCTCAAAACGGTAGCGTTGAACATGTATAACTTTACTGCCTGTGTGATGTGAAGCCCATGAAAATATATTAAAAATACTTAAGCCAAGAACGATTACTGGGAAGAGAATATACCATAATCTTAGCCGTGGCAGCCCTTGGGTACTCCATTATTCAAATTATACACAGTAAATACATAAAGTGTCTACAAGGGTCATGGTAGCTGTCGAGATTGATGGTGCTTAAGACAACATGCATGTCATAGGCCTTCAATATATATATTATCTCACTATTCTCAGAAAAAATAAAATGTACCTCACTACTGTGTAATCGGAAAGAGGTACAAAAAGAGAAGGCCTACCAGAAGGGAGTCACTTCCCCACTCCTAAACTTTCAGAAAGTTCTGTGGCTTTCTTTAACACCTCCCCCACCCCACCCTCGATGACTTGAGTGTTTGGGGGAAGATCACAAAGGGTTATATTGATCATATATCAACCAGAAGTAAACCCCAAGAAGGATCTAGAAGACTGGGAGGAGAAAACAAAAAGTGAGAAGGAGAGGCTAAGCGATGACAAGAGTTTCCAGAAAAATCTCCATTAATACTGTTGTCCTGGGCAGGGAGTGGTTGTGGGCTGGTCTCCCTCTCAGGACAGCAGAAAGGAAGGTCCATGAGTAGGAGCTTGGACTTGGCACTCCCACAGGCCTGGGATGTGAATCTCAGCTCTGCCATTTGGACAAGTTGTTCCATTTCGCTTGGCCTCCGTTTCCCTCATCTAAGCATGAGGGATGATAATAACAGGCACATCAAGATGCAATGGGGATTAGAGGAGGTACAGTGCCTGTGGAGTAGCAGTGCCTGGAATGCAGCGGGATTTCAACAAATGACAGCCATCATTGTTATCTACACCCTAAAATTCCTGCATAATTACGTGTGATTATGAGTGCTCCTATGTGTGCTGCAACTTACATAGAGTACGTTGCCGTTCCAAAGCATGTCTTTGCAATACACCTTGAAATACGTCACCATCTATCTATACAATTGGCAAATAATACTGTCTCACGTTGGTGAGAATGTGGACAATCAACACACCTTTGCTGCTGATCGGAACCTAAGTGGCACAATCTCTGGGAAGACCTGTTTGACAATATGCATCTGGTCCCTTAAACACGTCCACTCTGGGACCAAGCAGGGTGGGCAGAGAAGTCAGGTGGTGGTGAGGGTTTGAGTAGATAGGGGAGTAGGATGTCTGGTGGAGGTGAAATGCAGAAACTAGGAAGGGTCTATGGGATGGACAGATCTTCTTTCAGTAGTCCCAACCTTCCAGGGAGGAGGTGTAATGTGTGGTCAAACAAATCAAGTCTTGGGTGATTTAGAAAGAATGCTAATCTTTTAAGATGGAAGACACTCACACACACATAAATGTACTTCCAACTGCCAACTGCATATCCCACCTGAAGGTCTCAAGGGCATCTTCAACCCATCACACCCATGATGGACCTGTGGACTGACCACAGTCCCCACCCAAAACTGTTCATCTCGCAACATTCCAGTCTCAACAATAACAACAAAGATACCACAACTTACCAGTCGTTCAAGCTCCAATCCAAGGAGTCGTCTTTGATTTCTGCTTTCTCTTCACCAAGACCACCCCCAACCCCTAAATCCAATTGCTCAATAGGTCCTGTTTTCCTTGCTTCCAAAATATGTCCTGAATCCAGTTTTCTCTGCTGCTATCTGATTTAGGCAACCATTATTTCCCATGTGAACTAGACTTGTCAATTATGTGACCTCTATTGTTTATCTTTCCAAACCATTGTCCTTGTAGCAGCTTGGATGCCATTTTAAATATATAAATCAGGGGAAGCTGAGATGGCTCAGCAAGTTAAGTGCTCATATTGCAGCCCTGGGGACCAAGGATTGAATCTGGGCCCCGGCCCAGGCAGACCCACATGCTGAGCTGGGGTGTGCTTCCCATGCAGGAGGCCCCTAGCTCGGTTCTCACCCCCTGGTTCAGCCCCTGGCTTGAGGGGGCATGTCTCCCATGTGGGCAGCCCCCAGCCCAATTCCCACCCTGCACGGCCCCCACCTACCTGGGTGGAACGAAATCATGTGGAAAACTGATGACGTACAACTATGGAAACTGCTCTGGGTCCTCCCCCTTCTCTGCGTCTCTCTGTCTTTCTCTGTTTCTGTCAAAAACAATAAAATAAATCTTTTTTAAAAAAAAATAAATAAATCAGATTGAGTCATTGGCTTGACCAGATTAAAACCCATCAACTTCTTTTTTTTTTTTAAGAGTCACAAAGCTTTATTTATGCAAGGGGGCTCAGAGGAGTGTTGTTCCAAAGTCTGAGCCTCCATCAACTTCTTCATGTTGTCTCCTCTTCATCTTTGTCTACTTTCCATCTCTCCCTCACCCACCACCCTGCGACCTTCTCTGTGCTCCCAGACACAGCACACTTTGCCCCTTGCTCTGCCCTTTGCCTGGAGTGCTTGGTCATTGGCTTTTCTCAACCTTCTGTTCTCTTCTCAAGACATCTTCCCTTGCTAGACCAGCCGAAAGGGCCCCCGTAGATACTGTCCCAATACCTTCTTCAATTTCACTCGCAATACTTATCTCCATGCGAAACTCTGTTATTTGTTTGTTTACTTGTACTCGTACTTAGCTTATATCCTTGTCCCTCCAACCCCTGACACACACCCCCCACTAGAATGTGAGCCCCATGAGGGCAGAAGCTGCTTTCCTTGTTCACTGTTTATCCTCAGTACCCAGTTCATGAGAAGCACTCAATAATTGATAGGGATTAAATGCCTGGGTCACATAAGGTTGTGGCACCTCCCACTCCAGTGTCCTCTGGTCATTTGTGACTTTAATGTTGGTGGTGAGAGGAGGCAGAAAAGCGGGAGAGGTATAGGCCACTGGTTCGGATGGAAAGATGTGGATGAATGCATCTTGTTTAACCAAGAAAAGTACCACAGGAGAGCTCAGGACTTGGTCAGGGCTCGCAGAGCAAAGTGATGGCAAGATGAGAAGCTACAGCTTCTGGATCCTTGGCACTTGCGCACGTGATTGCTCCACGTGTGTCTTTTCACCATCTCTGTGGTGTGGTCACGTGGCATGTAGGAAGTTGAGTAATGAAATGTTGCAGCATCCCTGGCCTGCACAGCAGAGCTGGGATCCCTTAACTTAGTATTCACAGCTCGCCATCTTCAGCCTCTTCCCAGATCTGAGAGCAATCTTGACCTCAGTTTCCCCATCTACACAATGAGAAGCAAATGATCAGCAAAGTCGCTCCCAGCCCTGTTGTTTCAGAATGCTTCTCTGAGACATGAGTTCCTTCCTGTAGCCAAAGTGATCTGTTTACTGTCCCCCACCTACACATAAACCTAAAAATACTTGCTTTTGCTTATACAAGTCTGCTCCTAATAACGCTGTCATTTCCTGTTTGCTCTTCAAAATACTACGTAGCCTTCAATGATCATTGGAATTTCTACTCCCACTCTTCTTTTGTCCCAGCTAAAAATATTTCCTTTTTAATACACTCTTGGCCATTTATTGTATAATCCAGGAGTTGGTAAACTAGACCCTGTGGATCAAATTCAGGCCATGGGCAAAATATTTTTTGTTTTTGTAAATAAAGTTTTATTGGAACATGGCCATACCAAAAGCAATTCACTTATGTTTTGTCTAGGGCTGCTTTTCAACAGTGCTACAGCAGCAAGGCTGAGTAGCTTGTAAGGGAAATAGTATGGCTCACAAAGCCTTGATATTTACTGCCTGGCCCTTGATATTTACTATCTGGTCAAGTCTGGGTTAATCCATGTTTCTCAAACTTTTGAGTACACAAAGGCCCAGGCTCATGTCTAGACAGAAGTTATCCAAAGCCACAGGTCAACACGGTGTATCTTAGAGCATCAATTTTACTGAAGACTGAGGAGAAATATAGTTAATAGAGTATAAATGAGGACATTACATTTATACTGCGGAGTGGAATCCAGCATTTGCATGAAACTGTAAGTTACAATCTTGAACGTGACCAAAATTCCAAGCTTGGGGAGGGCATCTTCACATTGTTGCTGCTACTTCACTGTTATTTTGGTATAAAATTTTGGGAAACACCCACCTATGCTACTTAATTTGAGATGAAAGCACATGTCTTAGGGTTTTTGTATTCTCACCACTTCTGACAGTGCTTGACTATAAGAATTCCTGAAGGGCTGGGGGTCATTTGTCAAGGTAAATCCCCCACTATCAGGATGGTTAGTGGGGTTCTGTCTGATGGCAACAAGAGGCATCAGAGGACCTGACCTGCATCCACCGTGGGGGCCAGCTTATTAGTGCCTTGGCTGTTTCTATGGCAACAGAGTCTAATAACATTGTGTTACATGAACAATATTTGCTACAACATCATCATCAATTCAAACCACAAATCAGTTCCTTCCTGAGCTGAAGGCAGAACTGATCTCATAGGTGAATGAGAGGCAACCTAGTTATTTTGTTTCTGGTTTTGTTTGCCTTTTCCTTTTCCTTTTGCTTATTTATTTAGGAGACAGAAAGGGAAGAGGAAATACTACAAAGTGTACTCCATCTTTGGCTACTGACACCACCACTAGCATCCCTCTCCCCACCATTTCTCTCACCCCAAAGCATCTCTCTCTGACTTCTGAGATGGAAACAATCCTATTGCAGAAAATGGATGCCACTCAGTTTGTCTGATGTTGTTTATCTTTGTTTTGCTTTTAAAAGGCAAGCATCCCTAGGGGGAAAAAAGACACATAAAGTTACTAACCTCTTCGTAGCATTCGGGAGGTGGTTTTGGCATTGTGAGTGGTGGGAGAAAGGCCGCCTTGCATTCTGAGTCAGGGTTGGAAGACCTGAGGCCAACCCCAACTTTGCCATTGATCTGCTGAGCCCTCCTGGGCAAGCCTCATGCTATTTCTGCACCTTCATTTTTCTTTCCTGTAATATGAAGTAAGAAAGCAGGTGATCTCTAGGAGCATTTCCAGCTGTTAGATTCTACAGTTCAAAGCAGCATAATTCAAAGAAAGATTAAGGTCATGACCACGTGATTAGGCCTTGAAAACGTAAACCAGATTGGAAAAGGTGAGTTGCCAAGTGACTTGTACTACATGATCCCACTCTGACTTTTCAATTTAACATTTGTAATAAGTAACACAGTCCATATTGCTCAAATAGAATTTTTAAGCAATACATTTAAAAGGCTTTCCCACTTCCCCTATCCCAACCCTCTTTCCTCCCATATGCAAAATTACTAGTTTTTGTATGTAAACGTCTAGGGTATCTTTACACACATAGAAAAATAGATGCACTGGCTTATTTTCCCCTTTGCTACACAAAAGGTAGCATACTATACCTATTCTTCTGCACTTTGCTTGATTTTTTTTGTTTTGTTTTGTTTTTTTACTTAATATGCATTGGAAAAATTTTCATATTAGCACAGAGGGTGTCTCCATTCTGTTTTATACCTGCAGAGAATGCACAATAATTTATTAAACCAGTCCCCTATTAATAGTTGTGTGAATTGTTTCTGGTTGTTTTTCACAAGCCATACTTCAGTGAATAACCTTGAACACATGTGGTTTTAAACATGTACAAATATCTCTATAGACAAATTCCCAGAAACAAAATTTCTTTTGTAATTTTGTGTGTTTGCTTTTCCGATAAAGACTGTCACGTTGCCCTCTACAGACATTTTACTAATTTTCTCCCCCACAGTCAAAGTTAAGGTGCCTCTTTAATGAGCCTCTTTCCACACATCAAGTTACCAAATCTTGAATATCAATCAATTTGATAGGTTTTAAAAAAGGGTGTCTTTCGGGAAGCCAGGATGGCTTAGTGGGTTGAGCACTCGTCTTGCAGCCCTGGAGTCCAAGGATCAAGTCCCAGCCCCTGCCTGTTCGGATCCATATGCTGAACTGGGGTGTGCTTCCCATGTGGGAGGCCCCCAGTTCAGTTCCCATTGGGGCAAGCTTCCCATGTGAGAGGCCCCGCATTGGGCACCTAGCTGGGGGGGGGGGACCCCCTGCGCCCCCAGTGTGCAGGGGTGTGCCTCCCATGCAGGACACCCCCTGACCAGGTTCCCACCCTGCGGTGGCCCCCGCCCACCTGTGTGGAACAAAACTATATCAAAAACTAAAGACGTACAACTATGGAGACTGCTCTGGGCTTTCTTCCTTCTCTCTGTCTCTCTCTCTCTCAAAAACAATTAAATAAATCTTTAAAATAATAAGAATAATAAATAAATAATGGTATCTCAATGTAATTTTATTTTGTATTGCTCTTTTGATGAATGAAATGGTGAGTCTTTTCTTGTAGTTAACAAACATTTATAGTTATTTCTCTACAAATAAGTACGTTTGGCCCTTTTTCATAAGCAAATGTTTAGGACACACAGTGTTAGATGTGGTTTATGGTCGTGGACGCATATAATGAAGAATGGAGGGATGCTCACTAACCGCGACTGACAGGCTGCCTCTGGATAGGAAGGCAGGGAAGCAGGGGGCGGGGCAAAAAGGGCCTTCCATTGAGTGAGTGACATGTTATGTTTAAAGAAACACATGAAGCAAGCACAGATAGCAGAAAAATAGAAGAGAAAAGAAGAAAGGGAGCAAGGAAGGAAGGAAGGAAGGAAGGAAGGAAGGAAGGAAGGGAGGAAGGATAAAATAAGCTTTAAAATCAATGAAACAGAACTTGAATGTCAGCTCCACCACACATGCTCTATGACATCTGACAATTCTAACCTCCCTCTTCTCAGTGCCAACTTCTCTGGAGCAGAGATAACGCCTACCTTGCAGTTAAGGTAATGACTCAAGATAACCCCTCTAAAGCCATATTTAGCACATCATTGTGGTTCAACAGCCGTATGATAATGTTACTCTTAATTTGGTTATTAGTATTCAAATGTATGCAATGCCTCAAGCCAAAAGGAAAGTCTGGTGAGTTGTGGGTTTTTTTGGCTCAACTCCCTCATTTTCCTGGTGGGTTTCCCAAGGAGTCATCTTGATGATGCCACGCCAATAGTGTCAACCTCTCAACCCCCTTTTCCAAATGTCCTCCCAGAGCTGCCCCCACTGTGATAATGGGTGTGACTGTGGAGCCAGGGTGTGGCCAGCAGCAGGGAGGGGGAGTTTCCTCTGTGTTGCAACCCCTGTTCTCAAGAACTGTGACCTCTACTAGCCCCGGATGGGACTTTGGCTTCCCACTGTGGCATCGAGAAGGTCGAAGCCCCACACACCCCTTCTCTCAGAGCAAACCTTGGGCAAGAGTCTCTCCACCATCCCTCTGTGGGCATGACACATGAGAAAATGGCAACCACTGAAACTGTGTCATTTCTGTGGCCTCAGTAGTGGACATTTTCTCCCTCTCACCTTAGATCACGTGACATCAACTAGACTGCCCTGCCCATCCACCATGGCACTGTGACTTCAAAACATTCCTTTAACAAGCAGACTAGAGCAGTGAGCTCTGTGCATTCCTTCTTACCCCTAAAACATCAGAAAACTAGAGAGAGGAGAGAGGAGGAAAAGAGATAAAGGGAGGAAGGAGGATGGCAAAGAGACAGAAAGAAAAATAAAAAGGCTTGAAACAGATGGCGTCTTAGCAACATAACTGATTAGATGCCCTGGAGAAGAAGCTCTGAGAGTGACCTAAAATTCTGCACCAGGCACCACCAGGTCCCTGATTGGTGGCTGCCCCTGCTCTAGGAGCCAGTGACTGCCAGCATGTGCAGCCAACACCAGTGCTGGGTGTGCCTAAAGCAATGCCTGCTAATAGCTAGAAGCTTCACTAAGCCAGCAAAGACAGCATCCTTCAATTACTGGCAGCAATGAACAACCCACCAACCCACTGATGGGAAAAAAAAAAAATCATGGGGAGAGGTATTATGATTATTTGTGGCAGGTGAAGATTGCTTTATTCTTGACAGATCTGATCTGAAGGGCAATTCAAAGACACACAAAGTTTAACTTTCTTGGCATTTGCAAGTATTTCTTTCTTTTAGTACTCTAGATTCCATGAAGCCGGGAGCCTCTTGCCCTAGCACCCCTGGCAGGACTGCCAGCATATTTACAGCCAGTGCCTCACCTCGCTCCACTTCATCCAAATTTCCATTTCCTTGGCTTCAATGCCCAAAGCTCTTTGCTGGGAGGCAACTACCTGCTCTGGAAAACCAATTCATTCTAAAATGATAATGGATGCTTCAGTAGGGAGAACAGTAACCCTCCAAAGACATGCATGTTCTAATCCCTGGAATCTTTGACCTTTAAAAAATAGTTTGTGTGTGGGACTAAGATTAAGGAATTTGGGGGGGAAAGTATCATGGGTTATCCAGGTGAGTCCAGTCGAATTACTTGAGTCATTACAGGGGGAGAACCTTTCCCTATTCAGTTAGAGAGATGAGAGGGAAGAAGAGTTGCTGACTTAGAAGGTGGAGGAATTGGGCACAAGGCAAGGAACGTGGAAGGCCTCTAGAAGCTCAGAATGTCCCTCAGTCACAGTCAGCAAGGAAACAGAATCTCAGGCCTGCAGCCACAAGAAACTGAATTTTGCAAACAACCAAAATGGGCAAAGAAACAGATCCTTCCCCAGAAGTTCCAGGAAATGCATGAGAGCCGCGCTGACATCTTAATTTCAGCCTAGAGAGACCCGTGTCAGTAATGGGACCTACAAAACTGAACGGTGAGAAATCTGTGTTGTTTGAACCACTTCTATTTGTGGACATTTATTTTCTAAACATAGAAAACTAATACAGATGCTAGCACGAGACTCAGTGAGCAACACATTCAGTTAGTTTTCTGAAACAACTATTATAGTATCAGATGAGGGGGCAAAAAATCTTATAAGTTTTGAAAAAGGTAGGTTGTTTTACAATGAATGGGCAGATATGTCAACTATTCTGTTCCTTCACTGGTCATATGAATTTTCGTGGAATTCTAACTACATACCAGGGACATAGCTCGTGACACATATGGCTCTTTCTCAATTGGGCTTGTCCATCCTGCAGCCTGCCGACCGCATGAGACCCCGGCTGGCTTTGAAAGAGGCCCAACACACATTTGTAAACTTTATTAAAACATCATGAGATTTTTGTGTGTGTGATTTTTTTTTTTTTTTTTTTTTTACCTCATCAGCTATCATTAGTATTAGTGTATTTTATGTGTGGCCCAAGATAATTCTTCTTCCGATGTGGCCCAGGGGAGACAAAAGTTTCGACACCCCTGTTCTAGATCATGTCTACACAAGTGGATTCAGTCAGCCAGTCAGTCAACAAATGTCCATTGAGCATGTACTATGTATTAGCTATAAGGGCAATTCAATTGAGAGTCAATGAAAAGGTCTTTTAGCTGCCTGGGAAGGCTGGGAAGCCTGAAATTCCAAATTCTGCAAAGGAAGATAAGAACCAGACAGTATCTGAGCCTGTCTTCGCAGGAGCTAGGAGGTCTTACTGCCTCCCTTTTCTGTATGCAAAAACTTAGGCTCAGAGACACTAACTGGCCAAGTCACATTGCCCATAAGTGATGGAACTAAATTTTTTTATAACGTTTAGTTATAGTAAAATACATGTGACATGAAATTTACCATCATAGCCACTTGTAAGTATACAGTTCAGTAGGGTTAAATACATTCACGTTATTGTGTAACCAATCTCTAGAATTCTTTTCATCTGGTAAAACTGAAACTCTACCCATTAAATAATTTCTCATTCCCCCATCTCCCCAGCCCTCAGCAACCACCAGTCTACTTTCTGTATCAGTAGACAGTGGGTTGCTTTCATTTTTTTGGCTATTGTGAATAATACTGTTATAAACATGCATAAATAAATATCTCTTTGGGACCTTACTTTCATTGCGCTTGGGTATATACTAATGGAGTTGGAATTTGAACACAGATCTTACTTTGACATCCATTCTCTTCCCAGGATGCCACATAGCCTGAAATACAGTTATGGCTTCCCATACTGCATGCAGCAAGCCAAACACATGAAATTTTTTTGCTCATATTCCATTCGACACAAGACAGACAAAGCTAGTTTTAGTCTATAATTTTCCATTGATTAAAATAAATCAGCTATCCTGCACTAGGAATAAAATTCAAACTCCTTGACTCTATATGACCTAGCCACTGGCTAACCTCATTTGCAACCATTTGTTACACTGCAGTCACCCTGGCTCTGTTTCTATTCTTCAGACACACCAAGCTTGTTCCCACCCAGGGCCTCTGCATTTGCTGTTCTTTCTCCCTAAGACTTTGCACAACTGGCTCCTTCTCATCATTCAAGTTTCAGTTCAAATGTGACCTCCTCAAAAAGGTCTTCCTCAACCACCCTTTGTAAAGTAGCATCTCCTATACCATCTATCACATTGTTCTCTTTTCTTTTCTTCATAACTAGCTAAAATTTGTTTTGCTGTTGCTGTTTTCTGGTCTATTACGGTCTCCCTCACAAGAATGACATTTCTACACAGAGCTCTTATCTGTCTCATTCTTCTAGTATCCTTGGAGTATAGATTCCTGCCTGGCACATAGTAGGTGCTTATTAAACATTTTTTTAAAAGGATCTTTAGTACAGCATTGTTTTATCTTATCAAAAAATGAAACAGTGTGGGTGTCCATCAGTGAGAAAAAGTTACAGAAATGAAAATATATCAATTCTACAGCCAATAAAAAGAGTTAAGATACAGAGGCCCAGATAGCTCAGCGGTTGAGCGCTTGCCTCATGATCACAAGGTCCAGGGTTTGATTCCTGGCCCGAGCCCACGCAAACCCATACGCTGAACTGCCATGCAACCAGTAACCACCAACATGGCTCGGAGGCAAATGTTCTTGCCTCCCATGTGGGAGGCACCCAGTTTGGTTCCCACCTCATGAGGCCTCACATCCACCTGTGTGGATGAAACCATGTAACAACTAATGATGTACAGCTATGGAGACAAGGCCCTCCCACCTTGTCTCTCTCTCTCCCTCCATCTCTCTTACCTTCTCTCAAAAACAATAAAATAAATTTAAAAAAATAATTTTTTAAAAAAGAGCTAAGGTAAACTATAATTATTGACAGGAAAGAATGACTTCAAAGTATGACTGATTTCTTTAAAGCAAGTTGCAAAACAATCAGTGTGCTATAATTTTAGTTCTGTAAAATATAAAAAGTGTGTGTCTGTATGACTGCTTGAAACTACTTATTAGAAGCTATGCCTAGGGAACAAGATGAGATAGAGAAGAGAGATATTTTCTCTTTACTTTATACATTCTGTATTGTCAAAAAGTTTTGCAATTAGCTCTAATTGCTTTTGTAATGAAAAATAAAACTTACTATTCTTTTTCTTTTTTTTTTTAAGATTTATTTATTGTTTTTGACAGAGAGAGAGATACAGAGTCAGAGACAGAGAGAAGGGGGAGGGCCCAGAACAGTCTCCATAGTTGCACATCATTGGTTTTTCCACATAGTTTCATTCCACAGGTGGGTAGGGCTGCACAGGGCAGGAACTGGGCCGGGTCTCACCCCGGTGAGAACTGAACTGGGGGCACTCCCCAGCTCAGCATATGGGTCCGCATGGGCAGGGGCCAGGATTCGATCCTTGGTCCCTGGGGCTGCAAAGTGAGCACCTAACCCACTGAGCCATCCCGGCTTCCCAAAACTTACTATTCTGCTGAAGTGTTTAGAGGAGAAGTATAATAATGTTTGCAGTTTCAGATACATTTTTTACCATTTTATCTTATCTTATGAAGATACATTTTTAAAATAAGATGGATTGGTAGAGGAACAGATGGTTGGATGGCTATGTGATCAGCAAGTATACTAAAGTCTTCCTTGTGGAATCTAGTTGGTGAGTAGATGGATGTTCACTATATAAGCTTTTGGCTTTCCATATGTTTGGAAATGTTCATTGTAAAATTTGGAGGTAGAAAACTTACTATTAGTATTTATTCAACTCACATTTCTCAGATGCCTGTGATGTGCCAAGCGTGCACTGTACACTTATTAGCTTTTATGCTGCTAGTGGCTGCTCAATGGCAGTTGGATCAAAGGTTGTTGTCATGCCTCCTGCCCTTCACTCATGCTACCCGTTACTCCACAAGCTGGTCCACAGCTTTCCTAGCATCCTAGAAACCCAAGCCATCAATATAGCTGCCTACGTTGGGATTTAAAATCTGCCTGTACTAAACAGCCTGTGTCCCAGGTGCGGATTGGGTCCAAGTGTCAAAGAATCTGGATTTGTTCAAGTGTAGCAGGAAATAGGCAGACACATGAAAGAGTTACCTGAAGAGCGTTAGGTGAAGGGACTAAATACAGAGGTGTGGGCAGAGCTCAGGGAGCAGCTGGGACTGGCGACAGACCCGAGGAAGCTGGGACCATCCTTAGGCCCCACCCAGCAGAAGCTGTGTGTACAGAGTGGCCACTGACAAGGTTATAGTGAAGGCCACAGCAAGGGACTAATGCCCCTACTTCTCTCTGTTCTCGTGCTGCCATTTTCTGCTGATATCTCCCATCTCCAAACTCCATAGGAAGCCAGAGAGCAAAGCAAGGGACCACCATCTTTGGAGGTTAGCATCTCAGGGCATGAACCCGGTTTGAGCCTGGATTTGCGATGAGGCAGAGACAGGAGCAGGCAAGCAGAAAAAAAATTTAAAAAATTTTTAAAGACAAAAGATTACAACAGGGAGAGACTGAAATCAAATAAATGTTATTCTTCATCATCCAGTACAGGTCACTTGAGAGAATGAAAGACATTATTATGAATAATTACACTGTATCTATAGACAGAACTAGAACTGTATGACCCTCTACTTGAATCACCTATTCCAACCCCCTCAATTTGCAGATGAGGACACTGAAGAGCCCAGAGAGGTAACGTGACTTGAAGGAGGATGCACAGCAGGCCAGGGGCCAAGGTGGAAAGAGCCTGTACTGCGGACGCCCAGGCTGGGGCCTTTGATTCCTCACCACTGTGTCACTCTGGGGCCCAGCGAAACGGCCCCCCCCCCCCCAGTCTGCTGTAGTGCCCACATGACTGGGGGAGGGGAGGGGGGACATTTCTTTTTCGATCCCAGGAAACAGGCGGTTCAGAGCTCATATTTTTCTCTTATTCCACAACCCCCCCCCCCTTTTTGTGGTCCAATCCTGGGCTGGCTGCAGGGGAAGCACTCAGGTGTCTGGGTTTTCACTGCTGGTTCATTACATAAGTGAAAGCTCCACAAAGGGGAGAAAGAATGCAAAACAGGGCCATCTGACAACCTCTTTGTCTGGTCCCGGGACTGGCTCCAGCACCCTTAGAGCTCAGTTCCGGGAAATACTCCTGCAACATATTCCTTGTCCAACCACTATTTCCTGAGCATCTATCTGCTGGGTGCAGGCACTGTGCTGTGTCCATGTGTATGAGAGTGGATGCGAAAGACCCAGCTGCTGCCCTCATGGAGAGCACATGACGGAGGTGAGTGGGTGTCAGGTAAGAAACCCACATACAAATAGACGAATTAGACACCTAGCTAGTACTAGAAAGGAAACAGGGTGCTCTGCCAAACAGTAATAATACGAGCTGACACCTATTAAAGCTCTCCTGTGTCCACACCACTTTGTCAGGTAGATATTATTATATGATCTCTATTTCAGTGGTAAGAAAAGTGAGGCACAGAGAGGTTCAGTGATTGCCCAAGGTCCAACAGCTAGTATGTGTCAGAGCTGAACTTGAACTGAGAAGAGTCTTGCTCCAAAACCTGAGTCCTCAACCACAAACTCTCTCGGGCAGCGGAGGCTCAGAGGGAAGTGCATGCTTTCCACAGGTCAGGGAGGCCTTTCTGAGGAAGTGGCATAGAAGCTGCGATGAGGCAGAAAAGCCACACGAAGAGCTGGCAGAAGAATGTTCTAAGCAGACAAGGGAGCACATGTCAGTAGACCAAGGCGGGACAGAGGCTGGTGTGTTCTATAATTGGAACGTCTGGGCAATTGGGGCCGAGTTGGATTTTATTCTAGGTGCCCCTTAGAAAGTGATCTTGCAGCCGTACATTTTCACACTTGATCATCAAACGGTTTGGTTGTGCCAGTCAAGCAAGTGTTATTATCCATGTTTTAGAGAACACTGTACAATTATTCTGGGAACCCAGGGACAGAGGGCACACTGGCCCTCATGATTTTGGACTCACATCAAGTGCTCTTTTCACTCTTCCTTGCCCCTGTGGTCCCTGAACTACGAGGCACCATGGCATCCCCAGCACCTTTTCCCTTGTCATCCAACCTCAGAACTTAGCTTTTTAGCAGCCTCAACAACTTTACTTCCAGGGAAATCTGATAACCAGATCTGTTCTCACCTGCTAATGGGTAATAAAGCCCGGCGGGAAACCTAAGTCAACCTGTTCTCACTCCCCTGTGAGAACTCACAACAGCTTTCCTTACATCCAGTCCTAAGAGCAGCCTCCAGCTATTAGCATTTCCTTCTCTGCCAAAGCGGAAGCCAGTCATTGATTCATGGCCTGTGTCCCCGAGGAGCCAGCCAGAGTTTGAGCCTTTTGTTAACAGGTAGAGGTTTGCAGATGCCAATAAACAAAGCATTGTTCAAACTGCTAAGTCCTGGTCTGTGAAGACAATCTCACCCACCCTGAGAAACCAGCCCCAGGAGATGGGGCAGCAGGTAGCTGCCCTGGGGCTCTTGACTCATCAAGGCAGGCAAGCCCCCAAGTCTCAAACACAGCCTACCTCCCACCTTAGCTTGACCTTCAGGCTCAGACACACCGGACCTTCCCTTCGCAGCTCTGAGAGCACACCCTGTGTTCCCCCTCACGGTGACACCCTCCCGCCCCGCCTCCTTTGCCAAGTGCTCTGCTCTACACCTGCCCCGATACCACTCACCCAGGCAGCCTTTCCTGGACGCGTCTCGCTGAGTCTGTGGGACCTGCCCCTTCTCTGAGCCTCGGCCATCATGAGGGATAACCTCCTCTGAGTGCCTCTGATATGCCACACACGGTGCTAAGCACGCTACACACAAAGTGACAGCAACTCAAAGAGGCAGATTCTCCCATCCTACCATTTCACCACTGAAGAAACTGAGTCCCAGGACCATATTCACAGCCAAGCAGAAAGTGCTGGGGGTTGGATTCAAACCCAGGCAATCACCATCCACGAATAATAAATAGTTGCTGGGCACTGCCAGTATCTCTCTCATACCGCTAAGCCATTCAGGTGCCTTTTCTCATGTATCTGACACAACAGTTCTACCCAATTTAGTCACGACAGGTAGGTGCTATTAAGTCCATTTGGAAAGCAAGAAAAGTGAGTCTCAGAGGGGTTGAAGTGTTTCCCGAAAGCTGTCTGCCAGGCACTGCACTGGCTCCTCTGCTTTGCGCAATGGCAGTGCCATTTCCATGCCTGGGAAACCCAAGGCAGGAACCCAAGTCACCCTGAAAAGTGATGTCAGTGGAGTACGTGAGCCAGGGCTGGCTGCCAACTTATGCAAAGCAGCCAACCTCCCAAGTATCGCAACTTGAGGAATTACCTTACATCTCCACCCTCCTCATCACACCTGAAATCCCTCCACAAGGCTGTAAGTGCAGGGGAGGAGTAAGACCTGCCATGCCCAGGCCCTGAGGATGATGATTGCACTGGCTGTTGGGGAACTCAACCTCTGGGAACCTCGGTGTCCTCATCAGCAGAGAGGAACTCACACTTGCCTACCTTCATATGCGGAGCTGATAAGAGGGGCTAATACCACAATGAACAGAAAAGCCTTCCTTTGTAACAATAAAACATTATGCAAACCCAACTGAGCCCTTGTATTCAATTTTCTGGGGCTTTAGCTTCCACAATTACAGAGAATTCCTTCCACAGCCCACAGTTTATATTCATTATAGTCTTTTCTACACTCAAGCATAAGCCATTGATAAAAGGTTCTTTTCTGAAAACAAACAACACAGACATTTCCTGCAATAGAAAAGGTGAGCATAAGGTGCAGGTTCTATAGAATTGGAGAAAGTCAAGAGCATGGAAGACAAAAAGCGTAAGAACAAGGTCACAGCTTTGTAGTAATTCATAGCCCTGGAGGCAGAAGAAGGGACCAACGGGGCTTATTTGTTTATTTGTTTGTTGTTTCTTTGAGGAGAGGCTATTCAAGCTACAGGTGGTCTTCCTTAGTTTAGGCATTTGTAAGAAATTAACAGTAGCTAGTTCCTTTAGGGGAAGGCACTGGGATTAGGCAGGACAGAAATTCACTCTTTATAGCTTTCTAGGTATGTTTTTCTTTTCACCAGAAATGTATAGTTTTAA